>WJFB01002545.1:0-18500 GCA_009870185.1 Pygmarrhopalites habei
ATTTTTATCCAAAATTTCAACCGAGGTTAAAATGGCCGAGAATAAATAAATGAAAAATTTGACGAAAAATATATCACGGGAAAAATTTTATTGTGCATTAAAATGTGAAATAATTTTGGGCTGACTCGACGCCACTCAAGCATTTTATCTCATTCCGAGGGAGTAAGAAAAAAAAGTTTGTTTAGGCTTTATGGATTCTACTCAAAGGAGACAAAAAATTTGTTTTAGTTTCATGTAATCAAAAGTAGTAATACTCAAGATTATTAAATAATAACCCAATCAATTGCTCAAACCCTTTTCAACTCATTTAGAGAAAACTGGTCTCCTCCATGCAATGTGGATCTGCTATTGTTCACACGCACAAGATATTTTGAAAGGAAAGCTCAGTTCTCATTGTTCCTTTTCCCCTGATTGGAATGGCCAGAGCTAATAACATTGAAGAAATAAAAAGGAGAGAGAGAGAATCAACATGTCTTGTTTTTCCAAGGTCCGAGTGTTTCCCTCTTTCTCCCTGTTTGTGGATATAAGAGAGAGAGAGGGGAATGGAGGGAGGAAGGATGGAAAAAAAGAAATTTGTTCCTCTAACTACTTTATACCTACTTTATTATGTGCTTACAATCACACGAGACTGAGCAAAACTTTCTTCCCTTGTTCTTCTGCTGGGTTCTCCATCCTCCCTCCTCCTCAGCCATCAACCAAAGGAAATGAGCGGATCCTTCTTTTCGTATTCTTAGTGAAAAGAAGTGTGGGGAAGGGTGGCACACACACACACATAATAGAGCCTTGGCTTAGTCTCTGAAGAAGGGAAAGTATGGAGGTGTGGAAGTGCTTTTCTTGGGGAAGCAGAAGGGAAAAACAAGAGACCCGGGTTGTCCTGGGGTGTAGTCACGTACCAAAAAGAGAAATTGTAATTGTGGCTGTACACACTGCAGTCTGTGTGTGTGTGTGTGTGTATTGTAGTACAGCTGCTACACGCACAATTTTCGACGCCCTCTCTTTCCTCCTCATCATTTCCCCTCCTCATCCTCCTCGTACTGCTGAGTGAGTGAGAAAAATCTTGACTTGCTTCACACTGCCTCCAGTCTTGAGGGAGAAAGGATGGGATGGAAAAGACGGATGAAGGAAGGAAAGGCTAGACAACCAAGTAGGGAAAAAATGAAGAGCAAAATCAAGTGGACGTTGCTGTTGTTGTCCTTGCACTATGCGTGTGTGTGTGTCTTTGGACTCAAGATGAGAACAGACAAAAGGAAAATTGAATGCCTCTTGGGGAGGGGGGAAAGATGACGGCGAGAAATGTAAGACACAGAGAGAAAGAATTAGAGGGGAAAGTGACACACACGCAAGGAAGTTAAAAAAACAGTTAAGAAAATTTTCTATTGTTTTTTGGAAGATTTTGAGGATTTTTTGTACGTTTCTTTGGTGCACACGTAATAATGGATAAGAAAAAAATGTTGAATGGAAAACTAAGTTTGACGCCGCTTTAAATTTTCTTACCCATTTTCTGCGTACAGATTAAGAAGGTTCTTGACATGATGCATAATGAAGAGAGTTTTTGACATCAAAACTATTGTTTTGATATTTAAAATTCAATTAAATGCAACACTTAAGTAAATTTATAAATGCACAATTTTTAAAAATTCACTAATAATCAAACAAATTAATCAAAAAATCCTTGCTCCTCTTAGACGCTGCTTTAAATTTTCTAAATTACTTTGGTGTCCGTACCAACGTAGCAAGTGGAGGCAAAATTTCTTCCATATAATAAGTTATCAATCTTCGCATCCCATCTCGAATATCATTGTCCAAGTCATAGATAAATTGAAAAGGGTATTTAAACACAATGTTTAAAATGTCTTCTCACCTTCACGGTTAATTACTACCATTTTGAATACGTTTCAATTTCTTTTCAAAATAAATGTCTTTCGTTGAAGGTTGGACTGGAAGGGGAAGAATTGATTAACTTACGGTCTCGACCTCCCGAGTGGATTGTTTGTGTGAGTCATACACCCTTGAATTTTAAACTTTCTAATTCTGTAACTCAATGGGGTTTGACGTAATTTGAGGTTTTGACGCACACACAATGTGACATACACAGAGGGACAGGGTATTTGAATTGAAATTGTATGAATTGGAATTTGAAGCCATGAAAATAGCTGATGAGAATATTTGAATGAGGTAAGTCATCCTAACATATTCTCTCTATACTTATATCTACCCAGTTCTTTACACCTCGCCAGAAGAGATGACATGAAGATTCGGTGCACATGGGGAAATTTAGTTTGAAACTTGTAGACAGGAGAAGAAGAGATTGAGAGAAAAAAGATTTGGTTTGTGGGCTACGGAGAGAGAGAGAGAGAGAGAGAAGAGTTTGGAATTCAAATGTGCAAGAAGGCAGAAGGGAAGGGACAAAGTTGAGGACTCTACTCTCTGTTTGTCAGTATTAGCATTTATATGAACTGAAATCTGACTTCTCTAATGTACTTGACTCTCACACCCTTCCCTACTTTCACTGTCCTGGGAAATTTATTGAATTCTCTCTCATACCTTTCCATCCTCCTCTCTTTCACACAAAGATAGAAATTCCCTGTGTGTGTGTGAGGTAAGTGCCTACTTATAAACATGTCCTCGTGGTGTTCTACTTGTTCAGCTATTTAACTCTTTGTTTGTACATGTAAATGTGTACGACACACAATCCCTTTCCAAAATCCACACACAGCCACACTTGGAGATTCATCCTTCTGTTGGCTGAATCAAAAGAAGAGTGAAAGTTGGGCGGGTGTGGGACACCACTGAATTGAAGGAGTGTAAATATATATAGAGGGAAGAAAAATTCATTTTAGGTAGAATGAAATAGGAGAGAATATTTTGAGAATATCCAAAGTCGTGGAAAACTAAACAGTGATGCTCCAAGGGATTCGACATGTTGAATAATACCAATTTTATATAGATAAGTAGTATTCTCCATTTGAAAAAATATATTTACTTTTGAACAACCTCGACGCCGATCACAATTTCTTAGTATCTGGTTAGATGTTCACAGAAAGCAGATTCTTTTGGGGTTGTTCAGTGGGTTTGAATTTTTTAAACGAATATTTCAAAATGATGCTATTTATTAAAACTGGAGAAAGCCCGACTTTCACCCACCGCAGCGCAGCTCTTTTTAACATTTAATACAAAATGTTACATGTAAAATCAACTCGAATTTCTACCAAAAAGTTTTGGTCTTAAAGGGGAAGGAAATTGTGGGAGTAAATTGTTTTAAACTGGATATTGGAGGAATTGAGGGGAAAGTATGGTTGTGTGTGTGTCTCAATTTTGGAGAAAGGGGCCATTATATAAGAAGGATTTGAATTTCCATTATTTTTTAAAAAATATGACCTTACTCCACTACCATCAAAAGCCAATTATGGAAAAACGAGGGAAAGAGAGGGTGAGTCCAAATTGGCCAAAAATGTACACCTGAGACCCACTCTAATCTCTCACAGTCTTAAAATATTACACAGCCACCATCAACAAAAACAACCAACTCCTCCCTCTCTCTCTGAAGGTTAATCATCCCATCAAAAAACTGTTGCCCGGTTTTTGGTTGTGTGCTATGGAGTATGTGTGTGTGTGAGGGGGGGGAAGGAGAATTCATGACCCTTTATCTCAACTTTAAATTGTGCAGCTTCTTTACCCCAAGGAATTTACTCTGTATGGAAAGGAAAATATAATACCCGGGTTGGAGGGTGGAGGCTTTAATTAGTTTTTAATTTTTTAAATTAATAGAATCGAAATGAATGGATCTGTCCTTGATAAATGTGAGTTTAGCAAAAAGTTTCTTTCGACACAGGATAACTTTGAGCCTCAGAGGAGAGGAAACAAAAATTAAATAGGGGGAAATCTGCTGCATATTTAAATTATCCTTTTTCAAACCATCCTTCTTTGCGAAGGAACCAGGAATTGTCCATTAAACTTGAAACATAAAAATTCCTTTAAAATAATTAGTCAACTTGCTGTACTTTCACGCCGTTTGGTGGGATCCACGTCATGGAAGGTCTATGAAAAAAGGAAGTGAGAGTCCCGAAAGCGAAGTTAAAGTTTCCTTAATATATTTAATTATGGTCACCAAAGTAAAGGTTAAAGGACGGATTTTGAATGTCAGATTATAAGAGTATTTTCCATAATTTTTCCAGCATATTTTTTTGAATATTCAAGTTTGTGGCATGACTTTAAAATTTTTTTCAGAAAACATACAAATAAACTATTTTTACCCTTTTCCTTGTACACAAGACGCTTAGTTGTCTACTCGGATTCTGAGAACTCAAAAAAGTTAAACCGCTGAGTTTAAAAACACACACACACGTCTACTGACCGTAAGTACCTCAATATATGACTCAACGTTGTCCTTTCTTGACTCCCCACGTTTTGTCTCCCGTTGGATTAAGGGCTCGTAGACAATTCTGTCTATACTGAACGGGATTCTCATTTTTAGAATTATAATTCGATATGCCAACGATAACGTACAGTCCAGTCATATCCACACCATAATGACTTAACATTCTGACCCTGAGCCCTTAGCCAAAGGGTTACTATAAATTAGTCTAGAGACTTGGTCAAATTACGGTACAAACTGAAAAACGTTTTTGCCTTTAAATAATGCCGTCTAGGAATAAGGTAAAGGTTTTTTTGGTATCCTGCTCAACTTAAATAAAGAGCATGACTCGTCTTGCCACAATTTCGGAGTACTTAAGTGTCCCTTTGTTGGAATACAGCTTCACTCTGTCACTTCCCTTCCTCGTGTCTTGTTCCAATCTCTGTGTAGTATTTTTGACTGGAATTTTTTGAAAAAATATTCAATTTGTTAAGAGATTTCAAATACTTTTCACATTTCTCTCTCTCGAGTCATGGTTTGGTTGGTCTGGTTTTGTCTTCTGGTGGGGTCAAATGCGGTATGACAAATAATTAAATTGATACACAAATGAATGTGACAATATTTTTTAAAAACTACTTTTAAAAAATTAATGATGTCATTTTTTGTTTGCAATTCCAGTTGTTTTGTGTGGAGGATGTCAAGCTCAAAATTCGGGTTGACCTGTTCGGTGTCGCCCATTCTCACAACGACAAGAAGCCACGGAGCTATGAAGTCAACAATGGAGACCCCGTTCACTCCCTCAAGAAGACAATTTGTGATAATCGTAAGAAAAAAAATTTATTTATTAGTACCATACTCACAAATTTAAACCCCCCTACCCCAAAAACTTATTTTCCAATCTTCTCGAGTGAATTTTAAAACCGGATGTAATTTGACAATATATGGAATATCTTTTTTAAA
This sequence comes from Pygmarrhopalites habei, assembly GCA_009870185.1. Taxonomy (NCBI): domain Eukaryota; kingdom Metazoa; phylum Arthropoda; class Collembola; order Symphypleona; family Arrhopalitidae; genus Pygmarrhopalites; species Pygmarrhopalites habei. The sequence goes on from WJFB01002545.1 coordinate 5,315, forward strand.
AACAATTCAGTTTCCCTCAATGCCACGGAATATTTGTTGAAATTCGAGAGCACAATTCTGAATGACGGATGTCAATTTTGTGATTACGGACTCAAGATTGAAACTCTCCTTTACCTGGTCAAGTCATCCGGATTCAAGTCGGGCCAAGGGTCTTGTCCAAAAAAGTATAACCCTGAAACCAACAAACTTTGGTGGAATTATGGTGAAGCAGATAATCTTCGATGTGGTTCTCACGTAAGTCGGTTACCAAACGGACGATCACCGATTTGCAACCCGAATTCATTCTACTATTGTTGTTCCCCTCGTGGGTGGTGTGGAAACTCAACCTTACATTGTCACGGAAATAGTGATTGTGTGGACTACCGGGCGTCCAAGTACAACATTGACGCCAAAGTCAAAACCTCTGTCATCACATCCTCACCAATCACCTCCAACATGACAGACCAACATCCACATCTTGAAGTCACGAGTGATTTGAATGTGGTTATGGAGAAACTGAACGGAATCGGAGAATCCCAGACAAACCTCCTGAAATCTTCAGCAAGGCTGGAGGAAACAATTAAGAATATTAAAGTAGAAATTGACAAGATCACGAAAGACATCCAGGATATATCAAAGGCCATTCCCAAGGTGGGTTAATTATACATATAAAATTTTATTGTGAAATTTATTTTTCCTATTTTTTACAAATATTCCAATTTTGTAAATTTTTGAATTGATTTCACCCTGTCTGTAATATTAAATTTAAAATTATATTTTTCATTTAATTGGTACTCTCTAAATAATATTGTAAGTTGGTTGTATTTAAAAATTAATAATAGCGGGTAAAATCGGATCTTGTCTCTCCCCTCTGGGGAATTTTCTTCCTCCTCCATTTTTTTTGGAAATCTGCTTATACAATGGTTAATCCATCAAAAAATTGCACATGAATGAGATGGTTCACAATCCTCGTCCCGTTTTTCAAAACATATTTTCACTTCCCCCTTCTAATGGCTGGGAAAAGAGATCCAGACAATGGGAAGAGGGGGAAGGAATGCATAAAATTTTACAGGACACATTCAGCCCACACACACACACACAATGCATACAATACATGGAAGGATGTAGACAATGGGGAAGGCTTAATGTACCCGGAAAAATTGTAAAGAAAACGCCAGGGGAAAGTTCTCCTCCTCTGTTCTTACTTGTGTGTGTGGTATGAAATTTAAAATTCTTCATAAAGAACACTGCTCCTGCGTGTGTGTGGAGGGTGAATTTCCTTGTTTTTTGTATGAAGCGGAACACTCTGTCTAGTTTCACTCTCCCCCTCCCCTCTAAGTAGACACATTAAGAAGGAGACACAGGTGTCTGAATCATCTCGACGACCTTCTCTCTTAATTTAATCTTCGCTCTAAGCGAAGAGTGAGATCCCGGGTATTGTCTTGTGTGTGCCTGTGTGTGGAGAGAATGGAGAGATGGACCGGGGAATGCATGGAGTAATCCTAAGTACTCCCAAAGTGAGCACAAAAGATGGAGAGTAAAATGAGAAGAGGGAGGCAGAGAGGCAGGCTAAATTTTAACGGTGGCCAGGGCTTTTTTTCATTTCCCATTTTCAACCAATCCAGAGTTGTAGAGAGAGAGTGTGTGTGTAGGGTAGGGATTAGTGGAGAGTGGAATTGAAATTATAAGCAACGGCTAATGATAATTTTGGATGAGGGTAAAAAAATACTTTGTGTGTGTGTGTCTGGGTAATAAAGGATGCACGGGGAAATTAATTGGCAAGGACCCATGTGCACGCCTTTTTGAATAAACCCAATTTTTTTTGCAAAAAATACAGTTTTTGATGGCACTTTTGTGATTTTTCCAGTTACAGAATTTATGAAAATTTACGCTGGGAATGGAACGAAATTGGTGGAGTTTGACGCCACTTGGCGTTTTTTTGCCGTCTCACCCGTATCGAAGAATTTGAGGTATAGTTCAGTTATCGTATTTGCATTGCGCAAAAACAAATTAAAGTAATACTTTAATTGATCTCTATTTGGAATTTCATTTTTACTCCATTTCTCTCTCTAGCATGTTCTACTCCATGACAATTTTTCTGTACCACTCCCAAAAAAATGGGAAATCCCTGAGGATGAAGACCAACCATGTTTTTCTACTCTCCCAATTTTTGTTGTTCTCTAATTTCGGAAATTGACAAGATGATGAAATAATAGGAAGGGAAAGGCGGAAATGGAGTCCCTGCCATTTTTTACACACAGAAAATTATGATAAACACACACACACACGTTCAAAGTTGGACAGAAACGAGAAGAAAATAGAGAGAGAGAACATTTGCAATGCATTTTTATTTTTATGTTAGAGTGTCACGAAAGAGGGTCTGTCTGTCTGTCTGTCTCGTTGACTGCAAATCTCTCTTCCTCTACATTTTCTGTGTGAGTGCATTGCCATGGAACATGGGAGTTCCTTCCATGGTATTTGTCCGCTTTTTTTGGACCCAGGGAAAAGGGAAGTGAGGGGAAGGGAGAGAAAAAATGATGGGAATTCTTGCTGTCAAAAAAGAGTTCCGTGTAGCCAAAGAGGAGGAGGAGGTGGAGTGTCATAACGACTTTATTGCATTCCTACATTTCCTACATGATAATTCCATGTTCTTAAAATAAAAATACTAATCTCTACACTTTTTTATTTTCAACCGACCATCTTCTCCATCCTATTTTCGTACTCCCCATTCATCCTGACGGCTGTTGGGTGTGACATTGAACTGAATGTGTGTGAGGATGCCTATTGCATAATCCAAATTTATTAACTATCTTATTGAACTTAATTTTGTAACAAAAAAAGTCACCGTTTATCCTACTACTTTATGCCAGCCACTCAGATCGTCAAACTCACCGATCGGCGTCCAGCTCATACAATAATATACTCTTATTAAAGGATATTTCAATAGAAATAAGTAAAAAATGAATTTACAAGGGACAACGTGATACACCATAGGGAAAGAAAATATGACGACACACACTGACAATAAATAGAGAATCTTTTTCATGCGTGGAAAAAACTATAAAGAAGAAGGAGGAGAAGGAGATTTTAATGTTGGTCTCTCTCTCTCTCTCCATCCCGACGAAAATGAGTTGTGTCCCGTCCAAGAATCCGTTCACATGAAATGAGTTGTGAGTTTCCAGGAGGAGATGATGGAGAAGAGAGAGGGAAAACTCGGGAAATTTTTTATGGTAGAAAGTAAACTATCGTCATATGCAGTGTACAGGTGTAGAGAGAAGAGAGAGTCAGTCGTAAATATATGCTGTGTAGCTGGAATAATGAAGATTAGGTTAAAGAAATGTGGACTGAGGAATAGAGAGAGAGTGTGTGTGTGTTATGAATAACATGGAATGATGACAGATGAAAATACGAGCATTACTCGTATTTTCGTAATTTTGATTTATGACGTCGAAAGCGGGAAAGACCTCATTTTCCAAATATTCCCTTCTACACACACACACACACACAAATGTTGTGCGAGTAATGTCTGTGCTATGTGTGTGTGTGGAGATACAGAAATTTAATATATGCCTGCGTACACAGTATACACACAGACGAAACACATGGTATTGAAGAATGAATGTAGGGCTGGAAACATCCACGGAAGAGACTGGAACGTTCTTCTTCTTCTTCTGCTGGAGATTATTGCTTCCAGTCTGATTTACTTATCTTCGACTTTGTGGCCACAATTCATCTTTTCTCACTTTCTCATCTCTTCCCCCACTCTGCATTACGATATACATTTGAGAGAGAGAGAGCGGGTCTTTGGAGAATGGGAATTTACAACCACAAATAATAACCTGTTTCTCGGATTTTGTTTTATTTTTGTATGGCCCATTTGTACTCGTATATACGATGGAGAGAATTTAGATTTAAAAAATTTGAAAAACTTTAGAATTAGAAATTAATGACCTCGTACCAGCTTTTCTTCATTGAAGATCCTATAGCATTTAAAATGTACTGAGTGGCGTCGAGCTAAGAAAAATTATTGCAAGCTGATTATGTCGTTTTAAAAATCAAATTTATTTTTGACGTACTTCTGTGAATAAAAATTGTTCAAACGGCGTTGAGATCCTACAAATTCTCGTTAATTTAATTTCTAATTAAATGCTGATTAATATTAGGCCACAATTTTTTTAAAAAAACAGTTCAGACCTGATTGAAAAACAATTGGCGGTTTCGGGTTAATTTTGTTTCCCCTTTTATACTACACATGAACAGAAGGACAAACCATTCAAGCCACCAGTTATCCTAATTCGATTCCCATTCAATTTCCTTTCTGGTCAGAAAGGAGAAGAGGAGAGAAAGGGAAAGCTTTCGTTCACTCAAAATTTTGTGTGTTCCAAGGGATGATATAATATTAGTATAATTTCCACAGCTCAGTTAAAGTAATTAAATTGAAGTTGTATTTCACGCTCTCCCAACCACAAACCAGGCCGACCAAAATAAGTTGTCAATTAATTTCCCTCCGATTTAACAGAGGAGGCAAGTAGAAGAAGTTCAAATTCAAAGCCGTCTTATTTAATTTGAAATAAATCCCGAGAAGACAAGAAGATTCTTACACAGACACTTTCTCCCACTACAATGCGTGTGTGTTAGGAGCCTTAGGGACTCAAGAGGAGAGAGAGAGAGTTCAAGTTGAGCATTTTCTTGTGAGAATCACTAATTAGATTACATTTACGTGTACACCCCTCCTCCCTCCAGACACACGCAAACCCTCCTCCTCCTCCTCTTTCTAAAACTGACGATTTTGCACTGGATTGGAGTCCAAGTTTTCCCCAAACTCCACAACAAGTACTTGGCTAAATACTCCACAGAAACCAGCATCAACGAAATCCATCTCTAACTTGAGTTAAGCATGGAGAGAGAGAGGGAGAGAGAGTTTCAACTAATTAAGAGAAGGCTGGAGTTTTGAGAAAACCTCCCTCCATTATGGATAAAGCACACACACACGACAGACCCCAACCAGCAGACAGAAAAGTAGAAAACTACAAAGAAGTAAATTCAAAGCTGTAACTAATAGCAATCCATTATTATATCTTCTAGACTTCTTTTCCACTCCATCCTTCACAAGATGATAATCCGATTAGCCCAAGGGACACCCAAACTTTTCTATTCAACAGTCCATTTACACTAATAATCGAGTCCTCCATTTTTAAATTATTTAAAATTTTTTTGACAAATGTAAGTATGATTCATCGTTAAGCTCTATTAACAGTGATGATGATGATCTGTGATTAGTATTTTTAAAAAATTAATTTTATATGTAAGACCTCAACGCCATGCAGCAGTTTGCTACCTGCCTGGTACTTTTCTAAAAACATAGGCGAGTACTTGTTCCAAGGTTTGGTTCTATGAAAAATTAGACCTTAAAAATTGAAAATATGGGAAGCCCGTTTTTTAATATTCTTTAGAGATTTCGTGCATAATGACATTTAATTTATACTTCAATGCGTTGTGAACTGAAAAAAATTGGATATTAAAAATTCAACGGAAGTTCAACGCCACTCGGTCAAATGACAGCCCAGTTGGTCCATGCAAGTAGTCCGATGAATTCCATTCAAAGATTGGGACTGATCCGAACAGCTGATTTTGTAGAAACAAGAGACCAAACTCCTTGTCGGAATGAGATTAAAGTGAAACCAAAAAGTACAGTCAATCCGAGTGAGTGAGAGAGACCTTTAGCAACAGATTTTACGAGCAGAACAGGCGTATCTCTAAATACACAATCCATGTAGAACATGGGAGGATTGAAACTGTGAGACGGGGGCTAAGGAGTCTCAGCAATTTGTAACAAAGTCCATGTCATGTGAGACTTTTATCTGCCCCTCTACTTTACGTAGTGTGTGTGTGCAGTACATAATACGGTACATGGAACCTTCAAAGTAAGTCTACAATTACTACAGCTCTGCATCCACTTTTCTGCCTATTATTTCCATTGAACATTGTTATTCCTGGTTTCCTCTCTCATATTCTCCAGCCACACAACGCACACAGCCAGTCAGCCTTGTGTATTGCCCTAGACAGCCTCAAGATCAATGTCAATAACATGAGAGATCTATCTGCCGGGGATTTAGTCGAGGGAGTGCCACTGTCCTAAGTACTCCTTGTATACTACAAGCGAGGAAGAAAAGGGCATTTCTCTCTCTCCATGTGTGTGCGTGTCTGTGTATCAACTTACAGACTATAAACGGATTTCTGTCACCCAACTTCACGCCCTCAAGATTGAATTGTTCAAAATGACAGTTCGACAGTCTGATTGGCATTTTTCTCCTTCTCCCTTCCGCCACACTTTTTTTTCCTATTTTCTACCCAAAAAGAATTGGGAAAAAAGTTTGACTTGTGACTCTTTCTTTGTGCCGTGCACAGAGTGTGTGTCTGTCATTAACAAGTAATATTTTTTTGTATTACGAGACATTTCACCCTCTATTTACCCAGAGCACACACACACGACGTTAGGTTAGGCCGTTTAATTACACTCAAAAGTATATTTTTTATTTGCGTGCCTCGACGCCACTCGCCGATTTCGGGTCTGACTCTCCAAAACTTGTCAGTCCTTTAATTAGCGAAGAGAGCAGGGTCCAAAAACTTCTCTGTTGCTAACAATAAAAAACAGTGGAAATATTTAAGCCCGGTGCTTAATTGGTTTAATTTTTTTTCAAAAAAAATAGTAAAGGAATGAAAAGAAAAATAGGGAATTAAGGTCTTTGGAGGAAAAGTGAGTTTTGTTCTCTCTCTCTCTCTCTCTCACACACACCCATGTGCATAGGCAACACGTATACACGCACAAAAGGGAAGCTGGAAATCCTAGTACTCGAGAAAAATAAAATTCGAATGAGAGAGAAAAAGTTTTTCTTACCTTTCTACGTTACGTTGTGTGGGCCCATGCGCCCTTCTCTTTTTCCTCTGGCAACTCTCGTTTTCAGTCAACCTTCCCCTCTTCTCTCCAGTTCTCCCTCTCAGTCTCATCCTGACTTCAAACGAACACGGTCCACGTCTCTCAAGTCTACATCGGTCCTCTCCTCATGCAACCACCTCGTTCCCTGTGTGTCCTTCTTTTTTTACTCAACTTATTTTAAAACTCCAAAAATTAACAGGGAAAGACGGTGAATTAAAAAAACATTTTTACTGTCAATTTTGATCTGCGAAATTTGTCATCAAATTATCTGGCAATTTATTAGAGAGTGACCACAATTAAAAGAAGAGACTCTTCAAAGAGAAAGAAATTTTGCGGAGCTCATCACAAATGTAAATAAGGTGCAGCGTTTATAGTGAGAGTGGTACTTGTGTGTGTGTGTGTTCATGAAGGAGATAGTAATTTGCAATTTGACATTGCATATACTGTAAAATTGGATGCCGGTGCAGGGTGCAAGTTGTGTGTGCGTGTGTCTGCATACATGTATGATGTGAAAAAGTCAACATAGTATCCGCTGTATTTACTTTTCATTACTCCACACACACACACCAACAGAAGAGAGAAGAGTGAAGGAGAGAGAGAGAGAGAAAATTATGTAATATCGAAGAAGGAAAACTGGGAAAATATTCGTCTGTGTGTGCGTGTGTGTGCTTCTGTTCCATTGGTAGTACAAAGGGAAACTCAGCAGATTTGCAAGAGAAAGAGAGAGGCAAGTGTGTGTGTGTTTGTTTTTTGGGTGCAATTAGAGGTTGTCAGTCAGGATCGCAATTGGAACCTTGACGACTGTCCCTCTTGACGGTTTTGACAAAAACGAAGAAAATTGCACTCCCTCCCTCACTAGAACTCTTGCTCTAATGGCAATTCCCTCATTTTGACTTTGGGAAAAAGTAGAGTGAAAGGAAAGGAGAAAGAAAAATTAGCCGAGTAATCACCCTCCAATTTTTTAATGGTGTAATCTGTAATGGATGATGGAAAGTGTCATATTTCCCAATACAAATTGCAAAGTTTACTACTGTAGCTCCTAATACACACTCCACTCTTCACCTTTGACCATTCTCTATTTTTGGAGGGAGAGAAAGATATTCCCGGGTAGTACTAGTAGTAGTAGTGAGTGGGTGACAGAGACACCGGGAGTCTTCCGTTAATCTTGTATGAGGAGGAGGAGGGATACAACAAGGAAAGTGACGGACTGACTGTCAACGAAGGAGGAGGAGGAGAAGGAGACGGTGACGACAGTCAATAGGTGCGGTAGTAGTTTATCAAAGACAAGTTGGCTCTAGAAAAGAGAGAGAGACTGTCATGTCGTCATGTATAGAGTCAGTGACATAGTTTGGCGGAGAACGTAAGGAGAAATTACATTGATGCATTACCCGGCCTGTCTTTGAGAAAGGGAAGGAAGGAGGAAAGAGGGAAAAAAGTCGGCGCTTAACTCTTGCCAGAACACAACATTAGCCTAAACTCCTAAACTTCGATCGCCCACCATCATCATCCTCCACATGTCTTCATATCAATAGAGGCTTTAATCCTATGCAACAGCAACTCCGTGTTCTGGATACAACAACAAGGAAAAAATCCGGGTAATAAACTCCCGAGTGTGTGTCACATTGAACATAGTAAACACATCAACGAAGGAAGAGAGAAAGAGAGAATTACAAAACAAAATTTTTGTTCTCAAATTCCTTGTAAACAATTGCAACAAGTTTCGACGCCACTCATCCATTTCCCTCCCAATGTGGGATTAACATTGAGTTTTTTTAATTAGAAAAATTTTGAATGACGTTGAACTGATTGTGTAAAAAATACGGAGAAAAGAATCACCCAAATTTTTTTTATTCAAGGTTGGTTGAGTCTCACAGATATTTTGACGGAGTCTTCTTCTCCTGCCAGCTAAGACCAAGTGTAAAGATGGAAATTTGAGCCATAAATTCTTTTTCTTTCTCTCCTCTCCTTTCTTCGGGGCTCTCTTGGTGAGTTTTAGCGGAAAATAGCTATTTATTTTCACAGTTCTTGAGCTCCCAGCTGAACCAGGAGACAGGCGAAAAAGTAGGAAGAAGCCAGCCAGCCTAGGAAAGCGACACACATGACAGAGAACAGCGAAAGAGAGATAGAGCCGCTCAAAGTTTTGCCGTGTGTGTGTGTGTCTTTACATGGGATCATATAAGGAGTTGGGGAGTCCATGAAGAGAAGAGTGGAACTTTATAAATGCTAACAAGTCAAAGGGAGAAGGGAGTCAAAGGGAAAAAACCCAATGTTCACACACACACACACACACTTGTGAACTACGTACATGAAGGATATCCAATAGAAAAGAGAGAGAGTGAGAGGGAAAAGTTATTTCAAGATGGGAAGAACCCTATGAGTGTGTGTGAGTGTTGTTGTGCGTCCCTTATATAAAAATATCGGCTCTTTGTACTTCTTGTACTTTGATTTTTATTCCCTGTCTCTATTAGGGAGACAGAAGAGAGGGAGAGGGAAAAGAGTTGGGGTTAAATCAAAGGAAATAAGTGCGTGTCTGGTGATAGGGGAGGACGGAGTGATCATTGACGTGGTGACAGTGCAGGTTTTTCTGGTTCTGCACTCACTGGAGTTGTCGAGTCTGGAGAATTTCTTAAAACAGTCAATACACTCGAGAGACCGGGGGGATAAAAAGGACTTTAATTCTGTTCCTTCGGACAACAGTACACTTCATTGTCGTCGTTGGACTTAACAAAAAAAATTTGACTCTTCGTTTACAGACAAATGAAAATCTTTGACCTTCACACCGCCTGAAGTGGCTTGAGTGTTCTGAGTGGCGTCCAAGTCCTCATAATTTTGACAATATTTCTATTATTTTTTGGGACTGCCATCCTGCACCAAAGGATAAAATTGGACACTTTGCATGGTAAGAAAGTATTTTTAAATTTTTATATTAATGACTAGTTTCGACTGTTGTGAGCCATGTAATTACAGTTGAAAGGGCAAAGGTCGCCTTATTTATTACTTTTTGTGGGTGAGTCTAGTCGCTTGTGTTATACATACACTGGACTACACTGTCATGCCAGGATATGATACAGCAAATTACATGCAAAAGTTGCTACTTTGATGTCACACATGTCGAGTTGGGAGAATGGACACAAGAAGTTGCATGTGGAATTTTTTTGGCTCAAATTTTGTGAATCATAATATCCACAGTTAAAAATAGGAGTACGTGTGTGTGTGTGTAGCAATATGAAAGTCCTTGTGAACACACACACACAAAAGGGGATTGGGAATCAGTCATGTGACATAATTGGATAGTGTTGTAATGGAAAAAAGGGGTCGGTGACCTATTATTGATCATGACGGAATGTGTCTTCATAATACATTGACATAAGTTGACCCAGTTATGAAATTTGGGTTGCCGGTAATTACGGACAAAACGATGAGAATCGGCCCGGGTAAACACAAATTAAATAGACACATTGTCTTCGAACACGATGTAAAGATTGTAACTTTGTTTTTATGAGATATCTAGGCTGACTTTTTGAAGTGATCGGCGTCCAACTGTGAAAAAATTCTCAGAAAGCGTTTTTAGGACAAAAAATATTTTAATTCAGATTCATAATTATAAAAATAATCACAGTTGCGCCAATCATTAAAATTAAAAATCAAAATTTTTCTACCGTGACATAAGATAACATCGCTTTGACTTTTTTAAAGAAACAGTGCTTCAGTGTGAAAAACCTTACTACTTTCTTGTGCCCTCCACAGAAAATAGTTCCACGAACGGCGTCCAACTTCCCCCAATTTCTATTCCTTTTTTTCCCTCTTCCAAGAAACCGGGGAAAAAATATTCCTTATGTCTCACGTACTTTTCCACATTTACATAAATTGGGTCAAGGTCTCACACACATAGAATCTAATACATATTCCTCCAGTCCCATCCTGTCTACCATAATCCCACTCTCTCTCCCAAATAATAATTTTAATAATCCGAAAGCCAAAACTGACGAAGAAGCTGAAATTTTTCATAAAACTATCCCCCCTTTTCTCTCACTCTCTCTCTCACTCACACACACACAGGATACAGGATAGTCGTCGTCTGGAAAAGAGGCCGTTGTCTTACACGGCAACCCAACTCCATTGCACTCTGTTAATGCATACAAATTAGGGAGAAAGAGGAGGAGTATATATTAATTTTTTATCCCACACTCACACACACATTACATCCCTCCACACGCACACTGTACACACTCTCTCTCTCTTCCATTTAGCATTGTACAGTGTACGATTCATAATTCATTTTCATACAATACCCACCATCAGCGATTAGCCTAATGCACTCTGGAACTTTGGAATGAGGCTCACCCGAAACACACACACAAAAACACAAACACTTTGTATGTGCATCTTTCCAGGGCATATGAAAAAGAGGGACTACGCTACGTGTGTGTGTGTGTTTCTGTTTTACAAAAATTAGAATTCCTTCCACATTTCATCATTTATTCGCGGCTGACTACAAAACAAAAATGAAATTTTACATGTGGACCCTATTCCTCACACACACACACAGTCGTCCTCTCTCTCTCTAATGACAGTGTATGTATTTTTTATTCCCCTGCCTTCCCCTCTCTCTCCACACACTCTCTCTCTCCAAATGAGGCAATGATTCCTCCTCTCTCGCATGCAATGCAATACAATTATTTTATTTCACACACACACCAAGACAGAGACTGTGTGTGTCTGTTCCAAAGGACTTCCGGTCTCCTCCAAGTTCCTGGGAACAAAGATAAGAGTCCTCCTTGTGCACCCGCCATCGCATGTCTCTCTCCCTCTCGTGTATGTGTGTGTTGGGAAGGCGGCAGGTATAATAAAAACGAGGCCATTGCATCATCACCTATGCAACTTTTTTGGGAAAAAAAGTTTTCCCTCTTCTTCTCTCTCTCCCGCCAAAGACCAAAAAAAGTTTTGTCATTTATTCCTCCTCCACCTCTCCCTCTCCTCTCTTCATCCCTGTTGCTTTATGGTGATACTTTGTCATATGATCTTGTCCCCTCACCTCCTCCTCCTCCTCCTCTTCTTTATGTTATAGGCCATTGCATTTGCACTGGTCAAGTTTTGTGACTGGGAATCCGGTTCTTGTCCCATAAAAAGTCGGACTCTCTCCCTCCTTTAGCTGCGCTCTCTTCACACACACACTCACAGGGACACGGGGATCAATTGCACTGTACAAGAAAATTCTGTGTGGTTCTCCATCTGAGAATATTGGGCAAGACACACACACACACAGAGGAGGAGGAGGAGGAGAGGATGTCGAAAACAAGTCTCTTTGATGTTGTTCAACAGGCCTTACTCTAGTAATGTTAATGTTAATGAGACTCATCATTTTTTTTGAATCCTCCCTCCCCTCGGATCTCATGTCCGAAAAAATGATATGAAAAGGTGAAATTGAAGACTCGTTCCCTCGTGTCATTCTACACGAGCCTTCCTTCTCTTCCTCCTCCATACAATACAGAAAATGTGATGGATGAGTTTTCGTGTGGAATTCTCCATTGTTCGACTTGATCCACATTCGGAGAATGCGGGGATTTCAAAACATTGGGCAAATAATACTAATCGACCATGTCGATATATTGTGTGTGTGTACAGTACAAACACACGCACGCACACACACGCAAAATCCATAATGTATAGGGAAGGCTTTGGCGTTATTTGTTCGAAATTTCCCCGTGTTTGCTTTTCATTTATTTTACCTCATGAACAGAGCAAAAGGACGAAGAGGATCAGCCTCTCTCAAAAATGAATATAGAAATCCCGTAAATTATCCTCCCATCCACGGCCACTCTTGCATTTCTATTGTTCCTGCTACACTCCAAGACTTTACGGTATCCACTGGAATAGCTACTGAAAATATGTATCCTCGAAACCTGTGTGTGTGGAGAGAGGGAGAAATCAGAAAATGGAATCACAGATCCACAGAGACAAGCTAGACAAACAAGAACGCATTGCAAAGGAATACTACGTGTGTGTGTGTGTGCATGTTAAACACATTAGCTATACCCGTGTGTGTGTGTGTGTTGGAAAATAGGTATAGTCTACAGAGAGCAATTATTTTATTTTAAAAAATCTACACAACTCACAGTTGGTGTATCACCCTCTCTCTCTATCTCTCTTTACCACAGCAGCCTTGCGTGCGTGCGTACACTCTTTGCGTACTTTTTATTTTGTACGCAAATGTACGCATGACTCATCCACTCAAGTCCCCATCCCTTGACGTTGCCAGCGTGGTTTCCC
>WJFB01002546.1:0-18500 GCA_009870185.1 Pygmarrhopalites habei
CATAGGCCACAGAAATTACTTTAAATTTCTCTTCTGCATCTTCACTCCGATTTTTGTCTGGATGATACTGGAGAGCCAGAGTTTTGTAAGCTTTTTTGATTTCGGACAGGGTGGCCGAGGAAGGGATTTCCAAAATTTCATAGTAATTTTCAGCCATTACCAGTGGAATTTTTTCAGTGTCTTTTTAATTTTTTAACATTTTTTCTCACTCCACTGCTTCCTGGAACAGTTCCACTGAAACTGGAAATGGTCTATAAAGAGAAAAGTCTCAATAAAAATTCATGCGGATGAAAACTTTACAAATTTTTCTGAATTTCTAACTGGAATTTTGAATTCTTAATGTAAGCACACAATTAATTATTTACCTTTGGATTCACGGAATGAGAATTTTAAGAGATCATGCTCGACAGACGACCAACCGAGCAATGGACGATTTGTGTGTGTGTTGATGTAAGCCGTGGACTATATATTATAATTTAAAAGTCTCGGTCTGGGTCGTCAATTTGTCACAAACTGTTTTTGTTCGCTTGCAACCTCTCTCTCTCTTCAAGTGTGTCTCTTGAATGAATAATTCCAGTAGCACAAATCTTCCACTTGCCCTAATTTCCCTGCACAATTTGCAAATAATAATAGAACCCGACATGAGAAGGGAAATGCTGTACAACAATTTTCCTCCTCTTCTTCCATGTGGTCGAGTTTTGTGATGTGAATGAGGAGATGAGATGAGGAGGAGATGCACAGGAACTTTTCTTGTCTTGGATAATGAGATACTTACTTTTGGCTCAGACCTCTCATTGCATTCTCCGAATGTAACCCGGACCGAGTTACCCGGTTGAGAGCGTCGCGTCTGTGTGTGTGTGGAGTGACAGACGTGTTTGTTACTTAATTATGTTCGGATATACGCTACTTTCTTTTCAAAAGTGTACTGTACAGTGTCATACATAACTGACAAGTCATTTTGCATGCAAGAGCATGATGGTGCTAACTACCTATGTGACTTGGTCTTTACCAGGATATTTATACAATTCATCATATCCATGTGTGTGTGTGTGTATTATTTACACGTTGTCTTCTCAAAAATATTTAGTTTTTATATGAAGAATTATTTTCTCAACTCTCCAACTGTCTTAATATTCCTTGCTGCACCTCACAGGAATTATGATGGGAATTATGATGAGATTTACAATGAATAACAGGCAAAGGCAAGCAACTGAAACAACAGAATAAAACTCTCTTGTATTAGGTAAGTGATGTGGGTAGAGAGCACAAAAAAAGTTTGATCAAGTAACAATATTAAGTAAATTAATTGAGCACAGATATACCAATTCTGTATGGGGTAAGATTGAATAAGGTTTAAAATAAAATTGTACAATATGTTCGCGTACACACATTATTTATATAGGTTAAGCATTTTAAAATATATGTTCCTTGTACATGGAAGTATAAGCATGGCAGTATAAGAGTAACCAGATTTTGACATCCTTAGCCCTGGGCTTCAATGGCTTGGTCAACAAAACTTTCAAAATTATGGCCACTCGGATCCTGGTATTTGGTCAAAGGCTGTCCATCCTCCACATTCTGTTTCTTCACACAACACATGATGCATTGTAGTCCCAGGATAACAGCGCTCAACAGGGCACAGAGTTGCTGAAACTAGTGTCAGAAATTTTTGTTTTTAAAAAAATTATTTCCATAGTCTATCATCCAAAATTTAACTCAAAATTTGAGTCTCAAATACTTAATAATAATCCTTATATAAATTTACAATTCTAGATTTACCTCCTGACTTTTGCGAGCCTTGTCTGCTACATTGATTCCCTTCACTATCGATTGCAACTTCCTAACTCTGTCCAACATTCCCTGAACATCTTTAAATTTTCCACTTGGTTGGAAACCAGATGACTCATCGTCGTCTTCCATAATCAATTGAAGATCCTCCAATTTGTCCAGTTCAGAATCATCCTCTTCTACAAAATCTTTCTCCTCGATTGGTTTGATCTTGATGGAGTGCCTCAATGCAGCCTTGACAATGGTCAAAGTTTTACAAGGATTGGGTTGTTGAATCTTCTCAAAGATTTTGAGTAAGTCCATCAAATCCTCCGTTTGAATTTGTCCAGTCTTCAGTTTTTCCTGAATAAATTCTGCCAACTGGAGAGCCAAACTGGTACACCAACCTTCAGACTCCCTCGCCAAGTCTAGTTGAACCCTTTTCAATTTTGTCATGACATCATTGTAAGGACGACCAATCTTCATGTAGATTACTCTCATGTGTTGATCAATAGCTCGTTCTCTTTTGTCCAGTGTTTGTTCAGTCATGTACTGCCGCTGGAATTTCTTATTAGCACACCGTTTTAGTGCTTCCATGACAGTTGAGATGTCTGAATCTGTGATTTGTTCATTCAAGACAAATCTTCGGAGGAAAATTCCCAATTCTAGTGGACCGTTGTTGATGGAGTCACCAAAAGTAAGGATCAATGACTGGAGTTCTTGCAAAATTTGACGAAGTTCCAACGTATGACCATCTTCAAGTTCATCACAAATCTCTTTGATGTAGCCATTAATACGACAAGACTCTTCTGGAGGACGACTATCAAGGTTTGAAATACCAGAACCGTCAGGATGGTCATCTCCATCGTCAGGGTCGTCATTGTCCGAGTCTCCGTCTCGACCACTGTCATGGTCACTATCTTGGGTATCTTTGGCCTTCCTGTTCGATAAAGACTATTATTAGAACTGACACACACACACACTTCTGTGACATATGTAACGAGAATAAAGGTCAGTGATGTTACCTGTCTTGTGGAAAGTCCCTACGGGATCTCTTATCTCCTGAGTCGTGTGAATCCTTTTCTATACCAGGGGCGGGAGGTGTCGGAGGCCAGTATAGGGACAAATCCAGAATATCCCTTCGAAGAAGGTCCGTGATGTCAACGTAGTGCTCTCTACGAATTATTTCAGAAATATTGTAAGATATTTTCATTACGTAAAAATAAATTTTAAAAATCTAGATATATTTATTTTGTAAAAATGGCATTCCTAATTTCTCCATCACATTATTATGAATTTGTTTTTACCTTCTATTATTCTCTGTCAACCTCTTGAATTCCCTCATGCGTTCCTTCTCAGGAATTTTCAACAATTGCAGCTTCCAATTCTGATTCTTTACATCCTCCTTGGTTCCAAAAAGGAGTGTTTGCTCTACCAACTCCTTCTTCTTCCCCCACAGTCTATCCTCCAATGGAAAAATATTGATAGATTTTGTATGAACATCCCTCACAGTTGCTTTCTTTTCTCCTTGTCCCACTTTCAACTCACCCCCTCCACCCAAACCAAAAGTACTGGAGAAGAATGACTCGTCCTTCAATACAGCACAGTAGGCTTCATTCAGATAGTGTGGTACAATATTCTCCTCTTTTGTCAAATAGCTTATTAAACTTTTAGCCATCGTATTTCCAATCATTCTCAGAGCTGTCAAATTCACCCCGTTGACCTCGACAACTTGGAATGCTGGGCGGAATAGTTGGAAATGATCAAAAGAGAGTGAGACCAAAACAGCAATGTCTACATCCAATGACTCCACACCATTTTGATTTAATTTCCGTTGGACACAATCCCTCAATTTGGCTCGGTGCTCTTGGTCTAATCTCTCAAGTAATTCCTTACCAAAAGCGAGACTCAGTACACTTAGATAGGTAGCCACGACTCCACCGGCCACCCCAGCGACGATGACCCCGACTTCTGCAGCAGCAACACCACCCACGACTTCACCTGCGACTGCAACCCCTTCAGCAGCCTCCACACCAGCCCCTGCCATTGCAAAGTAACCCCCAAGTGCCCCTCCAGACCCTAGCATGGCAATAAGGTCTTTAATATTCTGTTGCATCTGTTCCCGGGATAGGTTTCGGAGAGGAGAAAATATCCCGAGGAGGAATTCCGTCCGAGGGAAAGGAACACGGGATAAGAATGAAGGGTCTTCAAATTTTTTTGTCTCGACAGAGGTGAGGGTGAATGTACGAACAAAAGCTTTTTCATCATCATTGTGGTCTCCAGGTTCGGTGAGACGGAGTCTTTCCAGTTCCCGGGTGATGATGTTTTGATGGGGGATAGTCATTTTTGAGCTGAAGGGAGCTAGGTGATGTTTTGAATAAGTCAGGTAATCAATCTGTAGGTAGGGAAAGAGTTAAACATTTTGTATTTTGACACAAGGGACAATGTATTTGTAAAACTTAGTAAAATGATTTTTAAATATGAGACTCAGCAAGGTTTCGATCGGGTGTCTTAAAATACAAACTACTACTACATACAAGGGTATTAAATAAAGTCTATTTACTACTCTATTTAATACCCTTGGGTACAGGATGATCGTTTCACAACTTTTTGAACAACCTGTGTAATTATTATCAAAAACTGACACACACACACACATTGACAATTTTTTAAAATGAAAATTAAATAAAATACAGGTAAATCGTGTACAAAATGTGTACAAAATGCAGCTCACGATAAACGACCATTTTGAAGAATTTCAAATAAAATGAACACTCACCAAATTAATCTTCTTTGGCCGTTAACTTTGGGGATGAAAAAACAACAACTTGTAACTGTTCGCTTTCCTAACCAAATAAAAATAGCTTCATGAAGTCGTAAAGCATGAAAAAATCGATGAGGTTTTATCCTAAATTGGCTAACTTATTGAGAGGGGTCAAGCAGCTCAGATATTTTTGCAAATATTTTATGTGAACAAAGTTTTGAGCAGGAATCTTACCAGTGAAAATTTAATTTGTTGCACAAATCTTTACACTCTCAAATCTCTTTCTTCCAGGAATTCTCTTCCAGGAATATAATGAATGGGAAGCTCGGATTCAATTCACACAATGTTGTACTGTATGATTTGTACGCACACACACACGAAAAATTGTAATTTTCAACTGCGGATGAGAAAGGAATAGAGATCTAGTGAGCAAGGGAAGTACACTAAATTGCAAATCCCTTTCCTATCGCTGTGAAACGATAACACGACCACTTGTGTGTGTGCACTGTACAACATACATACATGCAAAAACACTCAAGAAAGAAACATGCTAGGCAGCCACTTAATGATCTCAGCGTTTGGCCATGAGAGAGAACGAAAAGCATACGAGATTCACCCCAAAATGTCCCCATCCACATCAGACCATGTTGGGTCGGTTTTTTCATGAAAGGACGGAGTAAATTACGTTTAAAATACGTTCTAGTTCATTCACACTATGTGAATCACATCTATTCTGTGATCTCCAGTGCATTTGTACTCTCACTGCAGCATAGTATTATCAATTATTACAAAGACAAATAAGTGAGAATGGAAAACGTTAGTTTGTATAAATAACTTTTAAATTTATACACAGTACTCAAGGGACAACTTGAGAGTTCAAAAATGATTTGTTAGAATGTATGAGGATGAAAGAAAAGTATTTTTTAATGAGTCCCTACTATGGAATATAGTCTTTCTTTATTTCTCACTTGACATTTTAATTGACAAGCGGTGAAAAGTAAAGGTTATTAATTTTCGTGAGTAAATCAGTATCATTATTTTGATGATCACGGTTATGCATACATACGTCATCCGTGTTCCCACACTAAATCATGGGGTCAAGGGGTCACAAAATGATGGCCCAAAAACAAAATGTCCTATAGTTTTTGAACACACCTTATTGTTACTTGCCTTTTGTTCCCAAGTGAATCCTCGGTTGATCAAAGAAAGTTATACTTTCCATTCCAATAAAAATATGTGTGTGTGTGCGTGTGTCAATGTGTGTTTAATATGTAATACATACAAAAATAGAGCACCTACAGAGAAAAAGGAACATCAGATCAAATCTTTTTCATGATGTTCTATTTTTGTCATGTGCAAAAATTAATTCAAAATCCTGTACATCCCTTCAATTGCTGAATGCAGGTTTAATATTGCAATAAAAAATTAATTTTAAATTGTAGAACTGTCAATAAAATTTTTATTATAGTGTACACTCTTGAGGTCCTCAAGTTGAGAGTGGTAATGGTTTTCCTCCTACTTTAAGAAACTGCAACCATATTGTGCATATTTGGCATATTGTCTCACTCAATCCTATGACATGTGCACATTGCACATTTTATTAAGACAATCCATTGCATTTCCTTTACTAATAAAAAATAATTTTTACTCACATTTTACAAGTCAAGGTAGCATAATTGCGGCATAAGACAAAAGGAGGAGTGTATCATAAAATATTTTGATCCTACCATTTTTTCTCACAAAATTTCCTTCAATATCCGGCTACGGATGCATCTGAATAGACATGCATATTTTACAAATTATTATTAGTAGTAGAAAGCTTGATTCATTACAAAAAATTTTACTTTGATGTACGAAAAGAATCCTAATGAAAAATATACTGAGCTTCGTATAAAAACTTTTGAGTTCATCTTTCATTGTCATTTGTCTTTTGGAGCCGACGAAGGATTCTATAGAATTAAAAGTAGTTATTTTTCGGTCGTTTTCTGCTGAATTCGTGTGTGACAAGAATATACTAATTTCGGAAAGAAAACAAAATCCATTTTGAAAGTCATGGATATTTTGTACTCACTTGTGATGGGGATCGTGAGACTGTACAGATTTCTGCATTTGTTGTTATTAAAGTGTAACAAAAGAAGAGTGATCTGGATACAAAGAAGGATTTTTGAGAAGATGGGAATTAATGCAGTTTTTGACCCCCAAACTTTCAACCAAGGAAACGGTTCAAAATTTTCATCCAAACCACCTGGAGATACTAGTGGTAGTACAGGATCTACAATGATCATCCATGATGAGAAAGCCATGGAGATGATAGTAAACGAAAGATCCCTGGGCTTGGCTAAAAGTTACATCGATGGATTGTGGGATTGTGATCGACTGGACGAATTTTTCCACATCACTTTTGTCAAAAAGTTGAGAAATTATGGGAACCATTGGGTCGAAAGATTTGTCCACTACCTCCAGTTTGGACTGTTCAATCTACAGAGTAGGGAAAAAGCTTATGAGGTTGCCAAGGAACATTATGATCTGGGTAAGATTGCAAAAAAAATTTGCACATTCTTCAAAATACCTGGAGATCTTGGGGAAATTTTTTGATTTTGTTGCTGAATAGGTGATTCTCTATTCGAGTCATTTTTGGACTCTTCCATGACGTACACTTGTGCCTACTGGAGAAATGCAAAAATTTGGAAGAGGCTCAATAACACAAGCTGGACTTGATTGCGAGGAAACTGAAATTAAAACCTGGTTTGTTCATTTTTTAAAGAATACTTTTTAAAACTGAGGGACAATTAAAATGACTAATGATGCGGAATTTCAGGGATGAGAGTACTAGAATTGGGTTGTGGATGGGGAGCCGTTGCCCAATTTTTGTCAAAACAGTATGGAGTGTCCGTGGTGGCTTGTAATATAGCCAAAGAAGGTTGCAAGTCAGCCGAAAAAAGATGCGAGGGTATTTCGACATCATATTTAAATACACATTATTATTTGCAAATATTTCGCATTGCGAAGTTCGCAATATTATTTGCCATTAGGATCATACATGTTCTTCCTTTTTATTTCTGTGGGAAAATTCACTGTAGGATTGGATGTGGAAGTTCGTTGTTGTGACTACAGAGAGATTGATGAGAAATTGACCGGGTTGTAGCAGTCGGGTTGATGGAACATGTGGGTCCTCACAATTATCCAGAATTTTTCCAAGTAGCCCATCGTTGTCTGGATGACCATGGCCTTTTCCTCATCCATACAATTGGAGTGGATGACAACAGGGATCAAAGGGACGATTCATTTTTGAGGTTAGGAAATTTCTAATTGAATGATATTATTTCTGGTACACATTTTTAAAAAATTTAATCATCATTAGTACGCACATTTTTCCGAATGGAGCCATCCCAAGAGCCACTGAAGTGACCCAGTTCATCAGTGGGAAATTTACATTAGAAGACTGGCATAATTTTGGTTCGTTCATTCCAATTCCTTCTCCCTCAATTTAAAATTAGAATTCTAGAATTCGGAATTTAATAGGTTTTACATTTTGTTGTGTGTGGTTGTTGTAGGGAACGACTACAGTAAAACGTTGATGGTGTGGTACAACAATTTTACACAAAACTGGCCTAGCATCAGTCACCGTCACCGTCATCAAAATCCAGTCAAATTTTACCGAATGTGGACGTACTACTTTCCCATCTCTTCCGCCCTCTTTACATCCCGAACTCTACAACTCTGGCAAATTGTCTTGAGTAAAAATGGTCTGCCTGGAGGATACGACTCTGAACGTTAAAAGAAAAATTCGAAATGTAATTCGAATTCTTTATACTATATGTTCTTCTGACGCTCTCAGATTGAGAGTTTCAATAAAAAAATACAATTTACGCTTGAAAATAACTCACGCACAACATAATCATTTTTGATTGCATGTGTAATTGTATCTTGTCCGTATGTGTCTGTGTGTCCATCATAAATGAGTCTGAAGGATTTGGATAATCTGAGGAAGTTACGTAATTTTAATTGTTCAACTTCTCTCTCTCTCTGTCTCTCATATTTGAGTGTAGTGTAGTAGAGGACAAATGACAAAATTTAATACTCACAGCCGAAACTAATTAGTACATAACCTTGCTTTGGTATTACACCAATCTGTCTTTAATTTGTAGTTTACAAGACACTCCTTTTAATTGTAAACATTTTGACTTGGAAACATGGTGACAATTTGATTGACACAAAAATCCTCAATCAATATTAAAGATTTCCATATTAATTTTCAGTTTTTACCAACATAACTACAATTCCATAATCTTTTAATGCATAAACTGTACCGTCCAGTCTTGTCACTCAATTTCCACACGAATTCCTATTTTGCGCACACATACTTTATTGCATCCATACCTACTTATTAACGCACTCCTGTCCATTCTCACAAAACTGCATGAAGGGACACACACGCAAATACACACAAGGTGTGAAAGCATTCAATAGGATAGAACAACCACCAATTCACTGTCCATTTACCGTATTTCTTTTAAAAGTATACATTATTTACTTGGTTGAAAATACACAACGTAAGAACTTAAAAATGTTCAATCTTGATTTACTCCATTTAATGGAGTGACTCCATTGGAGTCCATTAATAAATACGAGTTACTAGTAGCACGAAGAGAGTATCACACACACGTCCAATCATCCACTATTGTTAATGTTCAAACAAATTACGGTATTTATTTTTAATTTATTAGGTAAATATGAATAATTAATATAAATATAATTAGTTCTATATATTAATGGGTCAATATAATCTTTAGATATAGTTTTACATTACACAAAAAGTCTCTCTCTGCACATGTATTCTAAGTTATGTTACATACACACATTGAATGTTACATGATGTCATACTCCACGTGCTATTCTAACGCGCACGATGATGAAGCAAATGTTATGTACATGATTAATATAAAATCAGATGCTCATGATGAAAGTCAGTGAGTAGCCAGTCAGTCCATCAGACCAGCAGTTGTAAGACAGTTCTTGTTAGGATTTGTGTGTGCGGTATTAAATAAATAAATGCACAGTGGCAGTGCGAGACTACAAAAGACTATTCTGAACCACCATATTCAATTATTAAAATCATAACTCTCTCCCACATTCAACACACACACACATAGTCTTCTTAAAATCCCTTTTTAATATTAAATCAAAACACCACAAAAGAACCCTAACAAATTGCTGTGTATACTTTGGCTCATTCTTGTGTGTAATGCCCAGAATTAACATTTCCTTTAAAATCCATTTTACCTTATCTGATTTTGCGATTAGCACACACACACACACACGCAATTATTTACATAGATCATACATTTGAGTTTGCTTTTATTATTACTTTATCTAAAATCTTTCTTGACACACACAGCAAAGATTGTTCTGGTTCACGAATCCTCTCTCCTCACAAATTAGCCTTGCGTTAAATAACTCGTGTGTCTGAACGGGTACATCATCATACACACACGTGGTACACGTAATAATATACTACTCTTTTAACCACAAAACTCTCATTTGTTGATCACATCATCCGGTACTAAAAGCACACACTACAAAAATTATCCCTCTTCCCCCCACCCAAAATATTTTATTTGGATAATGTTTTTTCATTCATTTTCCATTTCAATTTGGAAAGCCACACAGATTTCTTCTGTGTGCGTGTGTGTGTCTTCCATTTAGTATATAGCACTGTACATGATTTTTTTATTGAAAATGTGGTGGTCACCATTTTTCAAAATTTTCCAAGTTGGTCTCACAATGACAATTCTAGTGCCCAGTGACGAGTTGAGACAATTGTCCAGTTATTTATTACCTCAAGCTTGTTGTGGGGGTGGGGTTAATGGGTTTGTCATCCCAATTGTGCAAGAATTTTCTCCATCTCCATTGAAAGTGCATCATCATCATCCACAAATAATTGATGAGAGAGAGTTATTAGGAAGCAGAGGGAGAGTGGGACATTTTGACAGTGTGGATCCAATCAATCCCAAAAATTTTGTGAATCCAATTCTACTTCCTCCTCCGCATGGAAACGAAGAAGAGAATTTGGATGAGGAGAATGAGCTACCAGTAGGGAAACGTCAAACAGAACCAGGCTCTACTCTTGGCAATAAACAATTGGAAGGGGAAGAGAGACGACCTAATAATTTTTTGGATGGGATTTCAAATCGACTTGCTAAACACAATGAGAGGATTAATAAGACACTGGAGAATGTCAATATCGGGATTAATTTCGGGACGGCTGGACTTCAAGCATTCATTGAAGATTCTAATCAGAGGGTAATGAAACGAAAGTGTTTTCTAAAAACTTTTTTTCAAAATGGTAGTCACGCGGTGTTGTTTTATTTCTTGGTGTGGATGTGTAGGAGTGTAGATGGATGAAGGGGGTAAGTGTGTGTGAGGGACAGAAGAGATCTCCATGGGAAGGGAAGCTGTGAGCGGAGTACAGTCAACTTGGGTGGTCCTTTAATGGGAAAGACTGGCAGACAAAAAATTTAATGTGTGGCTTCAGCCTTAATGACGAGTTGACCACACAAGTAGACTATACTTGACTCACACCTTCCCTTCCCATCCACGCCACCTCCGTGACCTGACATACACGTCCCTCGCTATAATATAAAAATTCTGTATTTACTATAAAACGAATGTGGATGTATTTGAAATTGCAGAAATTAAAAGGGATTAACGCTGGGATTGGAAGGATAGGAAATTTTTTCCGTACTACATTTGCTGCCATATCTGGGATTTTTAGTGCTGTGACTAGAGGATTCCAACAATTTATCCAAGCAATATTTGGTGGAGGAAATAATGCAAGTGTAAATTCTGTCAAAAGTGATCAAGATATTAGTCAAGGGATGAAAACATCCACAGCTTCACCATTCCACTACCAAGTATAGGAGCTGGACAAAAGTATTTATTACGTATGAAGGAAAAAAAAATTATCGTGACAGCCCAGCTTGTCATTGACAGGGGCTCAACAGTCAAAAAATAAAATCATCAAGTTTCCACAATACATGTTTTTGTTTTTAAAAAACCATTGCATTGAGAGTACAACACATTTTAATAAAATGTTGGGTCGGCTGGATCAATTCTCCATTTTCATGCATTTTCATGATGAGGGCGAAAGAATTTGAATTTACTGCAGTTTCCAGTTGAAATTTTAAAAGTGAAGAGTAACTGAAAATTAAGATTACATCATAGTAGGAGGAAACTGATGACGTTATCCTTGGGATGAAGAGATAAATTGGGAGTCATATCTATATTTCAGTGTGAATTTTTGATTGCTCTTTATCTTCCTTGGTTATCATTCTGCCAAATAATAAAAACCTCCATTGGTCCTTATCATTCATTTACAATCCTTTATGTACTTTGGTGAAATCCATGGGTGCAAAATCTTGTCATATTTGGTTGTGATTCAGTTTCGTGCAGAAATTGAATAGAATTTTTGCATTCGCACTCCGTATTAGGAGAAAGACTCTCTGAGAGGAGCAAATTTTTCGACACTTTCAGGAAAGATTGACGGAAGTTGTTTTTGTTGGAGGAAAGAATGGCAGATTTTGTAGCCACGGCGGGAGTCTATCATATTTTGGAAGTCAATTTTGGAAGTTACTGATGCACTGCATTCAAAAATATTGAGAGAGAAAGAGAGTATATGAGGTTAAGTGAATTCATTGGAATCATAAAGAGTGAGAGTGTGTGTGTAATCTCTCTATTTGAGTGGTAGGGTAATTCTGTCGCCATAATTATTGTTGAACTGTAATGAGATATTTTTTGTAAGTACAAAGAGTTGCGCTTATGATTTACTGAAAGAATTGTCCCTCCTGCTGACGTGTTTGTCCATCCCTCATCAAATTTCTGACGTCCTGACATTTTGCTAGTATAACAATTTTTTTGTCTTTGACTCATTCATCTGTGACTCATTTGGATTGGAGTAGAAATTCTACTTTAGAAATACAGCAAGAAAAAGAGAGAAGTGAAGTTTCTCACACCTATAGCAATATTGCACTGTAATTAGAAAGGAATCAAAAGTCAGGATGGCATTCGTATGGACTCAACTCAAAAAAATATTTTGCAGCTGCAATAAAATGAAAGGTTATTTTTTAAATAATAAATTTTAATAACACTAATTCTACATAAGTATTAATGAAAATAAATAATCTGTGAAGGAACAGTCACATTGCAAGTGATTGGAAAATTAATTGTGGAAACTTTATATATTTTAGAGTTCAAAATTGTGATTGTTGGGCTGGATAATGCGGGAAAAGTGAGTTTAGTCATCTCACATCTGAAAATTAATTTTTGTCTAAAGGAATTAATTAAAATTTTATTTACAGACGACGTTGCTGTACAAATTTTCGGATGAGAGTGTGACCACCATTCCTACTATTGGGTGAGTCTCCTTCCTTTTCCTTTTAATTTTTGCAGTCTGAGGCTCGATTTAAAATTAACTAATAGAATGTTTCTCCAGTACTCTCCAATGGAGAATCTCCAGGGTCAATCACTGGACCTATTAATGAAACAAATTCAAAGATAGTACCAGTTTCTCCTGTAGTGGAGTAAAGGATAAAAAATTAATCAGTTAAAAATTTTCTGTTTTGGTTTAGATACAATATGGAAGAAATCCGGTGGAGGAATTTCAAATTTATGATGTGAGTAAAGATCAAATTCCTCACAGGATTTGGTGAAACGCATTGTGAAATGTAAAGATTATTGCCAACTCAATTTAAAATTAGATGGGACATTGGTGGACAAGCTGCACTGAGACCCTCCTGGAATACATACTATAGCAATGCGAATGTACGTGACTATTTTAGATACTAGTTAATGTTGTTGTGCTCTGTCAATGACAGACTTTCATCAACTTTTTCCATACAGTGCAAAAGTTATTTGGATTTTTTATGACAAAATAAATAGGCCGTCATAATTGTCCTGGACTCGACAGACCAGGATAGACTTCCCACAGTCAAATCCGAATTGGAGACAATTTTGAGAGATCCAGAACTGGAGCATGCAGCTCTCCTCGTTTTTGCAAATAAACAGGACCTTCCTGGAGCCATAAATGTTACCGAATTATCTCATAAGTCAGTCTCCTCATGAATCAAATAATTTTTTTACACATAGAACAATTATTAGAATTTTTTGAACAATTTTTTCTCAAACTAATAGACTGGATCTCGCCTCCCTGAGAAGGAAATGGAAAATCCAACCTGGATCCGCTGTGACTGGAACTGGACTCACGGAGGGTCTCGACTGGATTGCTTCTGTGACCAAATGAATTTTCCTGGTGGAACTTATAAACATTCTAATGAAATTTTGGGTTTCTAAAAATCCTCAGTACTGAAAAATAAACAAAATTTGTGTATAGTAAGAAACAAAATGTGCCATAATTGTATACAGTATGTTGCCAAATATTGTCAAACTCTTGTACATTTTTATTGTTGGTTGATATTTTTAATATTAAACCATTGGAATCAATTCAAGTAAATTATGAAGAACAGTTATAAAATTATATTTCATCATCCCAAATTTGCACGTGACACAATGTCATCTTAAATCACCGGCTTAAACTGCATTCAGTTAATTGTTTTCAAAATCACTGCTAAAATTCTTCTCTATTGGTCACCCTCGATTTCTAAACTCTTTCTTGGAAAGACAGGGAAACAAGGTGAAATAAATATGCCTAGTTGTAATGAGATCACGTGTCTGGTTTCATTCTCATCTTTATAATTCCTATTTCCTAGGGTACTTTTTCCTCAACTTTTTGAAAAAGTCTTTTTCAATTAGTCAGCTTCTAAATCCTAAAA
This sequence comes from Pygmarrhopalites habei, assembly GCA_009870185.1. Taxonomy (NCBI): domain Eukaryota; kingdom Metazoa; phylum Arthropoda; class Collembola; order Symphypleona; family Arrhopalitidae; genus Pygmarrhopalites; species Pygmarrhopalites habei. The sequence continues at coordinate 14,359 of WJFB01002546.1, forward strand.
TATTTTATTTTTAGGACATCTGGAATCCAGATTCTGGATTAGAGATTACATTCGAGAGTGTCGTACCGTACAGTTTATATTTCATCAGTTTTCTCACCAGCTATATAGTAAATAATTCCCACACTATCACTGTCCAGCTCCATGACCCAAATTATTTTTTGGTCCAATGTTTGATCCAACCAGAAGGATTCCCGACACATGCTTCTGTCTTATTTTGAAATGGATGTCCAGTAGCTGTGAAATTTCTTTTCATTTGTCCATCAGTTGTTGTATTTCCAAACAGGGGTGACTTATAAGGGGTTGCTTTAGACCTCCACCATTTATGAAATCCAAAATACTGTTTTCTACTATTCCCTTCTGGTCTCCACAGTTTGACACAGACATCACAAGCAAAATTTGTAGAAATATCCGACTGTACCAAAACATAAGATTTTTTCCATTCAAAATATTTCAAATATTCTTCCTCATTCTGATTCAAATACTTCAAGTATTGAGCTAGGGCCTTGGCGGATGGGAAATCCATTATGTTGATAAACGAACCAGGAGGAGCTATTTGGTTGTACTGACCCAGTCCATAAGCCACTGGGACAATTCCTAATTTGTACGGTTCAAAAAAATTTTCTGTGACGTAGTCGTCACAAAGACTATTCTCAAATGCCAAAATAAATTTGTATCGTTCAGCCAACCAAGCTTTACAATTTTTTTCAGCGGCTTTAGGACAATGTGTCCCACATTTTCCGTACACGTCGATCGGGATATAATTTTTAAGTTATCCTACAATCCTCTCTCGTTTACTGTACGTTCTGCAATTGGAGACGAGGGTCACGGCCAATTTTTTTGTTCTGAAATTTGAAATCGTGATCCAATACAAAAAAAGTTTGAGACAATACTTAAATTTCACTGTATTTTCGATAAGGATGTACTCACTTTAGGTCACCCCTGTACAAACTTTCGTTGTGTAGGTTCGTAGTCAAATTAAATCATGGAGACTGTCATTGGGTTTCCTGAACGAAAGGCTGTAAAGTGGGATATCAGAACCGAGACGGAGAGTTGAGGTCCAATTGACAGCAGAGTCGATCGGTTTTCCTTTACGAGAATGATGGGGATAAAGACCGGTTTCAACTGAGGTAACAATTCAAAATTGATTCTGGGAATTTCGTATGGGAACTTTACTACCATCAAAAAGAAATAAAAATATAATATTACATACAAACGTGTATTTCTAAATTTGAAAATGAGATAAGAGGATTTTATGATTTTGATGAAAACTGTACTTGGAATCCCAGTAGCTAAAAACAAGAGCTTGAGCGATGGGTGCCAAAGCTTTGTTGGTAGTGAAAACACATTTATGTGGACAGTCTGGATTCATTGGGACAAATATCCCTTGACTGGAAAATTTTTTGAGAAACCAATTCACACTTCCGTATGCAGTTGAGTGGACTACAACCAACTTTTCATCATTCACATCACTTTTCGTTGGGATCGTTTCGTTGTATAGGCGGTATGTAGAGAAATCTTGAAAGGCGGTGGATGAATTTCCTCCGATTTTTCTTTGCGGGGTTTTGCTAGTAGGATACTGCGATAAATTCTGAAAATTGATAGCATATTCAATAATCAAATTGGTATAATTTATATTCGCTAACGACATTTTGTACGAACTACGACATGGCCATAAGATTGTCATAAAAATTAACAAAAATGTCTTCGTGCAGAATTTTTTTTGCAAATCATTTGAAAAGGAATTGAAGAAGTTGTCCCATAATGTGACTCTCATTGATTCCCCATATGAGGGTGTGGGATTCAAATTTTGTTGGTTACAAAATTGGCAGGAGGAGACAAGAGAGTACTTGTCATTCTGTATTTATTGCAAATTTATGACCATGTTGTTATACTTTTAGTCATGGCGGCGGTATTTTTGCACTCACACACACAATCGGATATCACTGGTAAATATCATATTCTCCTCACCTGATTCCCACTTTTTCGTATTCGACTGATGTCTCTGGGATTGTCCAGTATGGATGGTATACTCTTGACGATAGCTGGACGACTTGGTTTAGCGGGTAGTGTTGTCCATAATGAAGTATTTGGAGAGTAGTAGAACCCTATCCCACAAATTATGACGATAGTAATAAAACAGTATTTTTTGTCGGATAAGCCAAAGTCCATTATGAATGTAAAATATGAGAAGGATTCTTGCAATTCATTTCAATTGGAGAGGCAGCAGCCAACAATCTATACTAGCTGCTGCTGAATATGTAAAGTAAATCGCCAATGCTTTTTTACGAAGTGGGGCTTTCCTTTCACGACCGATGAAAGTGGCAAAGGCATTTTCTCCCACCATGAGACTTCCACGAGAGATTTTGGTACGACCATTTGTGTAGCCTTTCTTAAGGGCTTAAGGGAGGATAGTTCCAATTTTCCATTTCGCACATCGGCTAGCCGAAACTTTCAAAGGTGGGAGAAGTGTATGACTACTACTGAATAAATAATATTTATTCTCATATTATGAGAAATACGAGTGAGTGGATGTGATAGAGCATTAATGTATAGTCTTAATCAGTTTATTTACTAAACATGTATATTGTGTGTAATGCCGAACAAGCGTGCATAATGGACTTTTGTGTGTGGCTAAACTCAACGAAGAGTCGAGGTAGAACGTGTATGAAATCCCTCCAGGGAAAATGTCACGATGGAAAGAAGAAATAAACCGAGTCTACGGAATATGTGGCCCATGTCTATCATGACAAAACGTACAAAAAGACTTTTGTCAAAAGTCACTGGAAAATATGACTGCTTACTTACGTAGGCAAAACAGAATGCACAATTTCTGTTTTGACACGAACAGCCCTTCGTCATCCTTGTCACTCGCACCAAATTCTGAATCTTTGACACCCGGACCGGAAGTTCGGTTTTCTCCACTGATTTTTGTGTGACACGCTGCCATTTGACGTTGACTGTGACTACGAGAACTTGAAAAGTCTAGCAGACGTAATTTTGGTAAGTTTTAGTACGTAATTTGAATAGAAAATTGAACCCGTAAAATGACACACACATATTTCTATGTTATACAGAATTTAATTTAATTTTCTTTGTAATATGTAATTTTAAAATTGTAAACACACATTGGCAATTATTGTTTGTTACATTATTACAGCTGTGAAGGACTTAATATGTCGACTTGCGACATAAAAAAGTGTAAAGCTTCCTGTGATGATGATGACAATCAAAATGTGAACAGCAATGATCAACAACAGCAAGAAACAGAGAAGAAGAATGAGATTATCCGGACTGTCCCAATACTTGTCAATGTAGAGTTGACCAAAGAGGGTGAAGAGGCAAGAAAAACAGCATTGAGAATTGAACTGGTAATAACAAATATTTTGCAAAGGAATTTTTTAAAAAAGTACTTCTTTAAAAAAACATTAAATTAATGACTTTTTTCCCCTTTTTTAAACAAAAGATTTAATGCTTCATTTCCTCCAGATTGTGTCAAATATTATATCAAAATTGGATTTCAATACTCTTGTTTCCTGTCGTTGTGTGGACTCTTCATGGGAATTAATGTCATCCAATGAAATTATCAGAAGAGATCGTTACCGTATTGAATTCCACTATGACTCTGATAGAAAAACCTTTCGAAGGGAAACCCTCAGTGAACAATTGTGTAAAAGTTTTTGGAGTTTGGAAAAAATGAAACCTGACCCGGATCTTCATTATCTGTCTGCATTCAACAAAATGTTGGCCGACTCTCCCAATTTCCCATGTTACAATTTTGAATTTTACAAAGGGAATTTGGGAGATGAAGAAGTTCAAAAGTTTTTCAATTTACATGGACCATCAATTAAAGTTTTGGGCCTCATAGGAGATTTGTACAGTGAGAGTGGGGAAGAGACATCAAAAGAAACAATTCGTCAAGTTCTGATGAGTCAAGCTCCCAACATTGAAACTCTGACCCTAGCTGACTACACACACGAATGGACAGCAGAGGACAAACTACAGCTCCCAAAATTGAAAACATTTTCTGCAGTCTCTGGAATTGAATCTGAATGGGATACGGTGAGTCAAGTACTCCCTTATGAAATAGTCCGTGCTGCACCAAATCTTGAAGATTGTCTTGGACTGGAACCAAATGTATTGTC
>WJFB01002547.1:0-18485 GCA_009870185.1 Pygmarrhopalites habei
ATCAATTGCATTCCGATTCCTTTGTTCTGTTGGGTCTCGAGACCCAAGCTAGCGTCTTATCTAGAAATTCTTTATGTGATATGCGACAGTGATGTGGGGGAATCTTTCCGCAATGTTCCCGTTTTTATCTTCCCTCTGAAGCTGCCCTAGAATAACCCTGTACATTGTACAGAGTACAGAGCATGAGAGTGTAATCATGGAATGTCGGGTAAAAGAAATTTAAATAATACATTTTGTGGCACAGCGTGTGATGCCAAGAAATTTGTCAAAGGAGATCTCACAGGATGATGAGTACAATGCCAGAAGACGAAGAAATGAATTTTCAAAATGGAATTTTCTACTGAAAAATGTGTACAGGGTAAAGTATGTGTGAAGGATTATTAATATTTTGTGAAAAGAATTCCATGAGCTGCACAAATGAGACGAGACTGATGGATGGGAGTGTTTGGCTGGAAAAACGAGTATTCATTTAATTGACTGGTACAGCTCTACACACAGGCAATATTATGTACACACACGCTGCCGAGGATTGTCGACAGCTAAATAACACACATACCTACTACATAGTAATGATTTTACGAAATATTATTTAACAAGTTATGTAATTTAATCTGTGAATTGTATAGGGAACCACTCTTTCACATATTTGCATTCAAGTACATACAGTAAAGTGTAATAGTGTAAGTAGTGTGAGTTTTTTTGTAATGTTGTTTTTTCCCTGTAATATTTTTTGCATGTGTTAAATATTTATTCCATTCCCCCTTCCTCCTGCAAAAAAAGAAAGTTTAAAATTGCAAATGTAGTTATATATATATCAGTGTATCTGTTTGATGACCAGGTTGTATGCACTCACTCAAAAAAATTGTATGGACTTTTTCACAAAAAAGTCAATTACTACTTGGGTTTATGTGGAGTCAACTTGTGTGGTCAACTCGTACAGATGAAATGAGGCACGATGAGTAGTAGAACCTCAGTTTCATGATATAGCTCACTTTGTACAATTTACTCGTTCCTCATTTAAACATGATCCCTCTTGGGGCAGTAATTAGAGAATATCATGATGACCAGAGATTTAATGTGTAGATATGTAGTAGAAGAGAGAAGACTACAATACAATTTTAGCTGATCGTAAATGCTGCTTATTTATGATCCTCACACACACACACAATAACTTGATTCTACTCGAGTATACATACAGCCAATATTTAACAAATCCAGCATCACATACAGTGTACATGTTTCAGTGATAAGCTGTGCGAGTTTATTAAATAATCGTCAAAATTTTCCTAATATATCAAATACTTACATAATGATAGTGTGTGTGTTTGGTGTTTTTTTTCAACTTGGTTCAAAATGGTGTTAACTGCTTTGGAGTTGTTTGCTCAACTGAACACAACTTGAAACCGAAGACAAGGAAGACTTGGTCTTTTGTAAAGAGAGAGAGAGAGAAAAGGAAATGAGAAGAAGAAGCTCTGAATAAAACTCAGTTCTCTCTGATTGCCCATTAAACCCTCATTGCTTTTCCATTAAGTTCCTCTCTACACTTGGCACACCAAGAGTTGAAGGAGAGAGAATGTAGGTAAATACTAGAAATACACATGGAACAAAGTGTACTGGCAACTGCCAACAAAACAAAAACTAAAAGTGATTCCACACCTTCAACACCCACAATCACACAATTTATGCAACTTACAACTTTCGTGATCGTTAAGTAAATCTCTTACATGTTCCCTCCTTCATAATTTACTCTTACCCTACTCATTAAAATCAGACAAAACAGCTTTTGTCCTGATTCAACTCCATGAGAACGCCCCGCAAGATCATTCAGAAACCCGGTACACACTACACACACACTCATAAGTACTTTACTTGTGTGTGTGTACAAACACATAGTCTTTTCCCCTACTTCATCTTGTCCTTCTTTTCTCTTCCTGTTTGAACTTGTTCAGATTTTTTTAAAGGTGATTTTCCTTTCTTTTTTTCCTTTTGTTGTTGTTGTTTTTTTTCGTTTGTGGCATGGCAAATTATTTTTTCTCTTCTTCTTTGTCCCTTTCTTTTATTTGGAGAAGGGAAGGGGAAAACAATAGGATTTTAGCCTAACACATTACCATCAGTAATTTTCCAGCCCTCTTTTGACTTCCTTCTTCCTACCATGGACCCCTTGTGTATCGTGCTAAAACCTCATTTTGACTTTTGTCATGGAACGGTGACTCTATAGTGTGACTTGCTAATGGAAGGAAAATTCTCTCTCACTCTCTTTCTCTCTGTGGACATACGTAATGATGTAAATGCAATGTACTAACTTTTCCCCTGAGACTCCAGTAAATGTTAAGTCAGAGGAGAGAAGCAAAATGAGAGTAAATAAAAATCAACAGACAGAAAAAATGGAGAGAGAGTGTGTGTGTGCCGCACCTTGGACAGAAGGCAGTCTGCCCCCACAACTGAGAGACCAAAACCAGTCTTCATTAATTATTTAGATTAGGTGAGAAAATAAATTTCTCAGCAGGAAACAAATTAAGGCACGCATAGCCCTCCAGCATAGAAGGGAAACTGTGAACAAATACATATTGTGCATTACATTAGTAAGGCAATAACATAATTTCTGTTTTGAAAGTGTTGCGTAGAAATTTTCATTCAGATGAACTTGTACTATTTCAACTTATTCCTCCTCCCTCCTTGTCCCTTATCGTTCCATGTTCATCCCTTATTTATTGGAATTTGTGGGTCATGGACACATAAAAGGATAAAAATTGGAGATGCAGTTTCTTCCTACAGACAATGTAAAAAATAGAATGTCTAGGGGGACTGTTGAACGTTAGACTAAGACTCAAAAGGGATCATCAAGTGAACAATCTGCTCCCTCCTTTTTTGTATATTATAGTATTTGTCCAAATTGTTACAACTGTCTCATAATCATCATTCATGTCTCTCTCTCACTTCCCCCGTTATAGAAATAAAAAAAACTGGAGTTTATAAGAAAAAGAAGCTAACAGTCTCAGTCTGCAGCTTCATTGCACTCACATAGTGACTAGGCAAGACTATTTTTATTAACTATAGCTTATTTAGTGTAATGATAATGATGATACTATTACATTAACTATCATTTTTAAGTATGTACATGACAGATACAAATGACAAGGGATAGAGAAAGGGGACTTTCTTTTTTCCCATCTCATAATCCATAATATTGCCTGTCTTGTATCGCTCTCCCTTCTCTCTTTCTCTCTCCTCTGTGTGTGTGTGTGCGTAAATGTCCACAGGGAATGTGGTCTGACAAACTGACCAATGAGTTTTCAAACTACACTGGATGGAATATAGAGGAAATTGCGTGTAAGGACCTATGTAAGACTCTGCGAAAAATACAATCCTGTTTTTTTTTCTTATATTGTCCATGTAGTTTTACTAGAATGGATTCAGAGAAAGTCCCAAAAAAATGAATATCTTCCTCATTCTCAATACTAAAGCTTTATATTTGGAAGGTCGACATAAAACCGAGACTCCCAGACTGGATATGATGGTGAGTAGAACTAGAGTATATTGAGAAGGACAGTTAGAGTATTTCTATTTGAGCATTCTATCCAGGAAGAGTCTGATATATTATTATTAGAACGATTAGACGAAATGGAAAATTGTTTATCCGGTCATGTACTTTTTGTCAACCAGCCCTTCTTTACTTACTTGGTATACTTTTGTACTTATCAATGTTCATCCCATTGAAGTTCATCACAATGAAAAAATAATGCTACTCTGATTTCACACACACAATCTCTCCAGCTAATACTAGATTGTGATACTCGTACAGCTCAGAAACAAGTTTGTCAATCTTTCTGCTAGGAGAAAGAAGAATATTTTGTAACTGATAATTGTCTCCAGTAGAGAACGTCTCGATTGTCATCTAGAGCCAATCTTTTCTCGGTTCCACAGCATGAGGAGAAAAACGTGCATCAAAGGGAAGAAAATGACAGTGGAAAGTAATAAATAACAACTCAAAGATATTTTTATACTACTTAAGAATACGGAGAAAATTCATATCTAGAAGGAGTGTTGACAAGTGACCTGGACACACACACAAAGTGAAGACGAAGGGAAATGAAAAGTAACTACCTGATGGAGAAAACAATAAATTGAACTCGTCATCGCTCATAAGAACACACACAGAAAATGAGAGTAGAGAAATGATTTGCATGCTGGTGACTACAAAAGTCAAAATTTTCATTTGGTTCACTTATCCATCTGCTCAACTTTTCTCTCTACAAATAAGCAACCTTTAAAAATTGAATGTTCATTGCATACATTCATAATCCGCCAGTTGTGCTCAACATGATTATTCTCATATAAAATACATTTGAATTTGTGTAATGCTGTGTGTATTTATATTTTACAAGATTTTTCCTTTTTTAGGACGGTCTGGGCTAGGGGCAGAGACGGTGAGCAGCTAAAAGTTCATCCTATACGTCATACGTATGTAGGGTAATTATTTAGCTATACATGTCGAAAATAATTTCAAAAACAAAGACAAACAAATTCTTCTCTCGTCAGAGTCTGAAGTTCAGACAGATTTAGAGTTGCACAAAGTAGTCCTGAATAATTAATTAATGGAAATTAAAACCTGTCATCATCAACTTTGACTCTCATCTGAGAGTCAGCTGATTGACGGCATCAGCTGTGACTTTTAAAGTCTCTTCTTCTCTCTTGTACACACACACAGAGGCAGACAGTCTTCAGTTTATAATGAACTGCAAAAGGAAAGTGCTGGAAATGTATTGAATTAAACTTGTCTCTCTCTCTCTCAACTAGAAATAATTTTATTGTGACTGACAGGGCGCTTGTTATTGGTGACATGAATGTCCCATTTCAACTAGCAAGACTCATCATGATTACGTTACATTATACACGCGATCCTTCCTTGTCTGTCTCCCTTTTTCTAATTTGATTTTTTATACTTTTCACTTTTTGACTGACTGACTGACTCTTCCATCCTCATTTTTAAAACTGTATTTTTCCGTGTAATTTGCGCGTAAATTGTGTTACGAGTGTCTAATGTAGCAATAATTAATTATGAGCCTGTCAATGCAAGTGGCTAATAAACATTTATTTGTTTTGAGAGAAAGAATTTAGTTGATTTTCTCTCTCTCCCCGCGTGTGTATCCGACCCCTTGGCAGGGACGTTGGTATGTGAGACATTGTCACATTCAATAAAACATGAACACTCTCAGGAAAGAGAGAGAGGACATGGAAAAAATAGGCTATGCCAACTTTGATGTCTCCATTTCCCATCCCCCATAAATATCCTCAGTTCAATTTTACAAAAGCAAAAAATAACTTGTGAAAGGCAGAGCAAGTTCTATTCTTGTGTGTGTGTGTGTACAGAGAGTGAGAGTGATGCGTAGAAAGAACAAATAATATTAACGCATAATAGTCTTTTGTTTTCCTTCCCCTGTCAAATTAGCTCGTGCATTTCATTAAGGAATTCTTCAAAAAAAAGTACTCACCCCCTTTCTCTCTCTCTTACCTCTACAGCATAATGTAATATGTGGAATAGAACAGAATAGGACACGTGCGACCTCGACTGTTTAAATTACAGTTTTTAGTTTAATGACAGTGACTGGGGCACTACTTTACTTCTACTTCTTGTACTTTAGTTTGAGAAAATGAGAGTGAGTGCCATGAAGATACTTGGAATGAGGAAAAGGGATATTTGTTTATTTTTGAATTTTAATTAAAATTAATTCATTCATTTTACGTCTTGTACTGATTCCCTCTCAGCACTTTAGACAGGGTTTTAATTCCATTTTTTGCAGGACTACCTTCCATATGTAATATGTAGGTTATAATTGACGCCAAATGTAAACAAATACGAGACAGTTTGTAAACTGTATTTGTGCTTGAACAACAAATTTTTTTGCACAGTTTGCAAAATTAAATTAGAAAAGGTATAAATTACCAGGTATTCAAATGTATGCTGAAAAGTAGGTTCAGTGATGATGAAGAACAAAGAAATTGAGTTTTAAAAAATGCAGTGCACTCAAAATGCAAAAATTTCGATTTCCCCTGATATCGAATGAATTAATTTTGGAAAACCCCAAAGATTTACTCAGAAATTTAATCTCATTAAATATTCGTTTGAAGACTTTTCTGTAGTTCTTCTAACCAATGTCAATGACAGTGCATTCTGATCATCAATGATGAATCACCAGTCACACCATTCTGTTTCCCGTTAAAGAAAGATATTTGACTTTTGTTTAACCATAAACTTGATTTTGATTCCTTTCCACCATTCCACCACCCTTCAGTAGCAAATTTTACAAAGTTGGAATTTAAGAAAAAACCGTGATTTCGTGCCCCCTCAAAGTGGCTTTCACACAAACTGAACAGCATATACTACACAATGATGTTGTGTATAATTAAATATATATTATGAGATATTATGCACATTTAATCTCCTCCAATCCCAATCCTTCCGAGAGAGAGTTCAAAGAGGAATTTAGAGGAAAATTTCAAGAATGACTCTCGAGTAGAAGAGGAAGAGAAGAGGAAAATTGCATAATGTACAAAATCTCAAGCATTGTCCAATCCACAACTAATTACGATTAACAAGATGGTTCTACTTAATTAATTGTTTGGAAGGATCCGGAAGTGCTCTTGAAAAGAGGGAGAAAGAAGCTTTCAGAAATCTCAGCCCCACGTGTTATGGAACCTGATAAATAACTTGTGTAAATTGTACAATCCTGTATGCTTCCTCCTCCACTCAAATGTCAAAACCAAGTTGTGACCTCAAGCAGTTTAAAAATCAATAAGTTGAGCTGTAATTACACCTACTTTGAAATTCCCCATGGCACAAGGGCCTGGATTTAACTGCGTGGTCAAAATTATCCGAAAATTCTTCCAATTAAGTCAATTTCAATCCCTGTCGAATTCACTATCGGCAGGGACAATGTAAACACATATTTTACATGTAGATTTAATGCAGTTCAATTTTTTGTTATATTACGGATCTAAATTCTCCCCTGCCTTTATTTTTGTGCATCCACTCTGCTCGGATTTCCTTCCATGTGGTATTCTTCAGTTGCTCTCTCCCTCTCTGACACTACGAGGTCAAGAGACAATCAAACTCTGAACCGTCAGTTCAAAATCCAGGGAAAACAGAAACAGAAAATCAGCCTCAAATGCCCCTCAGCAAATGTGGTTTTCGCAGTTAGTTTTCTAGCAGTACACATGGACGTATGAGAAGTGTATTTTTTAGTTACATCATTCAACTCAAATACAGATTATTACTCAGGGAAAGGACTGAGGGCAAACTAGAGACGGAAGGAAGTTGAGGAGTCAAAACAGCTCAAACTACTACCCACCTCTTCACCATAACGTTCATCCACTGTGGTTGTCAAAATCCTATGGATCTTCTTTATGTATTTACCTGTCTACAATGTACACATTTACTCCTGACTCCTCCAAACACAGGATATCCCCTCCCCCCATTAATTCGTAGTACTCTCAAATCTCTTCGTTAGTCTGAGTAAAATCCCACTCAAAATAGAATCAATGCGGGGGATGAATGAGACTTTTTTGGTAAATAATGGAATAACTAATAACAAATAAAGTGAATTACTAGGGAAAAAATAATGAGAGAGACAATGATATACTCGTATGATACTCACATCCACAATTGATGAAGATTTACTATGTTACACAACGTGATAATCAACGTGATACACCATAAAATATTCAGATTCTATGCTGGCCCCGTTGTCCACAGGAACATATTGAGGCTATTGCTCCCTTCATTTATAGAGGGGATAAAGAATTGTGAGGGGTCATGCGTGTCATTCCTTCTCAGTCCAGGATTAGGATTTAAGTTCAAACGAGTTTATTTATAGAGTGCAATGCATTCTCAACGCATTCGACTCAAGAAAATATGTAGTTCCCAGCATCCGGAGCCTTTGCTTTACTACAATTTGACTAATTAAAAAACAATCAAAGTGACAATTACATAGTTTCGTCATTTTTTATAGAAAAAATTGTTGCCTTCTTCCTAAATTACATTTTTACATTCCATTCCCTCTCAAAAGACAATCGAATCGAATGAAGAGGAAATGACACAATTTTAAGTGTCATGTCATCATGATATTTATAATTGTACACCGAAAACATTTCACAGTTCATTTATCCGATTGGATGATACAAGGATGTGACTGATGATTTGACACAATTACGGAATTTATAGAGGATTTACTGAGTTTTGTAATATCTTTAGCAAGTTTCATTGTTCTTGTATTACAGTAAGCCTTATAAATTTAGTACAGTACACAAGGTCTAGCTGAGTAGCAATGGCAGTACATAGTAGATAGAGAGGATGATGATCTCCTTGTTGACAAAAATGGATTTGTAAAGATGATTAATTCTGCCCGTGTGTGGATTCCATAGGATGGATGCAATGGATGCAACTCCTGATTCTTCACACAGCTGCACTCCATTTGACTAAATATTTGATGGTTATTCCCGAACATTAAGTCCACAGTGGAGGAGGACACAGAATAAATAAACGGATTTATCCTCATCCTCCTCAGTCCTTCCAGTAATACATCGGAGTGGGTAGTACATTGCACATCTTTCCTGCTCCCCGTTTCTACTTTCTCTCTCTCCAAAATTTTGTTTTTTCCATCTGACTGAGTTTTTGACTCCTTCGTCCTACAATGTGGACCATACTTCATCTGTCTTGACAACGATTGTATTGATTAGTTTAAAAAAGATACATTTTTTCTACACACATCCACTCACCCAGGTAGTGTATATATTTTCTTGAGTAGGAATAAGTTTCTATGTATGCTCAATTCTGAAATAAAAAAATTAATGGAATCTCCCTTTTGTTACAAATTGCCAAAGTTTTAGTCCTTGGAATGCTGAAGGGTTTCCATATATTTATTAAAATTTTTGTACGTCTATCCATGAGACTGACCTACTTATAACGGAGTCTTTTATTATTTAAAAAAAGCACGGTCTACAGAAAACACTACTTCTCAAACAATTTCAAAAAAAGTTCAAAGTATTGTATCAACTATTCATGAGTTTTTATTAATTTACAAAAATCAGAATTTGTTTTCCACATTTACATGTGAAAAGTTTTTTTTATTGTCAAAATGAGAATCTATAAAAATTTGGTTCAAATTCCAGAACAGACTCGTTAACTTTGTATGTGCGTGTGTGATGAATATTTTTGAGACAGACCAGAATATTAATTGTTATTTACATTATAATGGTGTTCTGTTGTTGTTGTTGCATAAAATAAGTATGGAATTTCGACACTGGCTCTTCTCTATAAAATTCTTGACTTGGAGTATCCAAGTATTCTTTCTTTTGCTTCAATTCTACTTTTCTTTCTTACATAGAATTCTTAATTCATAGATTCTTAAAATGCCAAGACTTGTTTTCCTTTATCCCCCCTCGTCTCTTCATTACAATTTAGAGATGGCCTTCTCCCCATTTCGCATACACCCAGATGATCATCATCCTCATTTTTTCTCAGTTCTCGGAGAAAGGGAAAAAAGAAAGGAGGGAGAAAACTGAATCAAAATTATCTTTCTTTTTTTGTGACTACAAAATCAAAGGAAGACATGAAAACAAACAATGAGTCCTTTCAAACCCACTCCTTTCACTACCAAAGAACATTACTCATTCCTCAAGATGACACACAACTTTCTCTCTCTCATTCACACACACGCAATAAAAACTGTGATCCACACTATTATATACAAGAGATTCTTTCAAATTGGAAATTCCACGGACTTGTCATACACTCTTCATTGATATCGAATGAGCGATGGATCTTTTCTAAATTACATTATTACATTATACTATCTGAGAGTTGTGCGTGTGTCTGTGTAAGTATGGGTGTCAAAATTGGGAGGATCTCCTGGAGGCAAAATATGTACTGGAGGAAAAATTCTCTCCTTCTCACTCCAGGAATGTTGGAAGGAATGATGCTGGCTGTTGTCTCTCCATATTTAATTCAATCCAGACCTAAAACTTCCTCCTCCCCTTCTTCTTTTTCCCCTTTACATAATGTACATGACAAGACACTTTTTGGCTCTCATCTCCCTCAGAAATTAGGGATGCTGTGGAGAAAATGACTTGAGATCTCCTCTCCCCCTCTCTCTCTCGTGTCGTCCATCTGAACAATTCAGATTAGAGACAACTCAGTTCTTCTTTACCCTCATTTCCATTTTCCCTCATCATCCCATATCATCATCCAAAGTTTTATACAAACTAAAAAATGAAGCAACATCCAACCCTTCTGTGTGTGTCTGTGTGTGTAGTCCTAGACGGAAAATTAACAACCGTATTCTTCCTAATAGAATCCTCGGGTTGCAAAAATTTACATTTAAATTTTTTTTGGAATAATATCTACAAGGATAGTTTGTAGTGGATGGAAAAGCAATGCAAAAGCGGAGACTATTTTGGACACACGACGGTATATTTCTCTTTTTCTTTGACAATCATGTTTTTGGTGGAGACAATACAATGGGAGGAATTGTGTGTCTGTATGTCAATAATCCACCCGTTTCTCGATTCCCCTCACAGATAACTTGTTTCCAGTTAGATTAATTAATTTTCCACTAATTTTCCTGCTCTCTGGTTCCAAACACAAAAGGATGAGACTGAGAGAGGACTTTGGGGACGCCACAACAAAAATTTATTCACCATGAACAATTTATGACTGATGTTACCTACCAGCAGACAGGCAAGTCACTTTGTGGCGTTAGTTTAAAAAACCCTCATTTTTTCTGTGGTTGTGCACAACTTGTAAATTTTATTGTAGGATTTGAGTGTCCAAATATATTCTCATCCAACTTAATGGATACTTTAAGAAGATCCTCGGCTTTTGGCCTCATCCGAGGAGTCAACAAACACACACAATGACAATAATGACTAAAGAATTTGTAATGACGTTGGACGACATAATTACATCCCATAATGATAAGATAATTCCAAATGGAATGCAAATTGTCTCATTTAAACTCACCTTAGCTAATTTTAGTGTAGGGTTGAATATTTTTTTGTGTTTGTTTCTCATAAATCTTGTCGAAAATTTGTGTCTTTCTCTGTATGCCTTACATAACTAATGTGAGTGTGTGCGTTACACCAGCAATTTTATTTATACTTGATTGCATCATGTCTTCATACAAGATGTCAAGGGCAAATGTTGTGTGAAGAGAAAAGAATAGAAGGAGAAGAGGTTGATAAAGTGTTTGATGCTCTATATTTATTGGTAGAAATTGGGAGATTGGGTAAATGTGAGTGTGGAGAAAAAATAGACATGTCCACATAAAATATTATAATTTTAAATTAAATTTGTTGATGGACGCAAATTTGATTTGATTTCTCTCTCCTCCTCTTCTTTTTTTTGATTATGGGACAAGAAGTATATAAGCAGATGTTGAGGGGGACATGAAGTTTAGTCATCATTTTCTCTATTTGCTGTAAAAGTGTGTGTACGTGTGTGTGTACGGGTGTGAGGGGTGTGTGAGTATGATTTAAATATAGTTTAGTAATGTATAATTCTCAACTAATCTTTTTCTAAACAGTCTCAGCTGCCTTCTACATAGATCTTGATTGCACGTCATTTAGTGTTCGTCCTCTCTCTCTCCTCTCTCTCTCTGTTGAGCTTCCAATTTAATTATATCTATACACACACACAAGTATATGGCAGAATGATGTTATGGACTGGAATGTGAAATGTGGTTGTGTCAACATGATTTTAATTTACTTGTTTGCCCGTCTGACATTCCCAAATGTTCCACTTTTCCCTCCTCTGTGTATTTAAAATGATGTCGTTTAAAACTGTATCACACTTTTTATGCACGACAGGCTGTGCTGGGACGAGAGGAGAGAGTAGAGTAGAGTTTCTTGTAAAAATGTGTAAACAACTTGCAAAATTCCAATTCTATAATCATTCCAACTCTTTTGATCATCAAAAGTTAACATAAAACTTGTTATCAAATCTCCGTGTGTGAAACTCACACACACATTTCACCACCACCACAACCGTCACATTTCCCTTTCTTCCTTTCTCTCGTCAAAACTTCCAGACATTTAATTCTAACCGAGACTTGGGTGTTTGTCTCCCCCGATATTTTTTTTTCTCTCGCTGTCATCAACTTTTTTTAGCGCGTCTATTCGTCCATGCCCCATATTATGCTATACCGTTATTTCGGTTTCAACATCGGGACCAGTTGTGTGTGTGTGTAAATAAAGGTTTTGAAGTCAAAAGAATTTTTTTTGAAACAGTGCTGTTTAAAAACCTTTTAAAAGTCTGGTTGCGCTAGACTGCGTCTGGTCAGACTTTTGGCTGAGTTCATACGGTACAATGAGCGTAATTACATGACATGACGTAGTGAAGGAGTTCACAAAAATTAGTTTATGTGTGCAAGGTGTGTGTAATGTACAATATATGTTCTGTTATGTATGCCTGACTCCAAGGAGGAGAGGAGACAGTGAACTCAAAATTTTGGCATGGAATGAGAATCTCATGTTTTTCATCAATACTATGTGATACATTCCACACACACAATTACACACAAGGGAGAATAGAGAGAGAGTTTCATTCCAGAATATTATGATAATGAAATCAAGAGACATTGAAAACCTCCTCCTCCTCCTTTCTCTCTGATGTCAAGTCTGACGCAGTCAAGTAGGCGATGATATATGTGGAGCATGAATGTGGGTTAGTCTGTTCAAAAAACCGTGTGTGTGTGTGGAGGGGAGGGATGGAGAAATCAATTCGGATACAAATTAATTAAAATTCTTTATTGAGCACATACTCTTCTCTCAAATTGCCAATAAAACTTGTTCTGTTTCCTCTTCTTCTACTCCATACAGGACGTACATACTAGTGTGTATATATATGCAAGTGTAGGAGTTCGGATTCAGGGTCCATCAGAATTGTATTTTTGGTAGTGAAGAACTGGGATTTTTTTGAACCCGGTTTGTTATTTCATGAGTAGGGTTTCCTTTATTGTGTTACTGTTATTGTTCACAAATAATGGTAACAATTAGTTTTTTTGTAAACTTGAAAGGTGCATACACCGACTTTGTCTCGCCCGCTTTTTCCCTTCACCCGTTGAACTACAATACAAAATGACTGTGAGTATTTTTACAAAGAGAGAGAGAGAATCCTTTTCTTTAATGTGAAATGGGAAATTTTTGAAAACAGAACAGATATTTTTGCTAATTGCAACTACTCTTAAGGGAAGAGGAAAAGTGAAAGGAGGAGGAGGAGGGAGGATAACAAAACTGTGTGCCATCGTGTTTGCGTGTGTGTAAGAAAGATAAAGTTTCGAGTTGAATGATTGTGACTCCTGCTGTGTACGCCATTAACCATTTGAACTGTGGTTTTTTTCTGACTGGGAGCAGAACCACAATAATATTTGTGGGTGGTCAATATATATTTGTGTGGAGTGGAGGGTTGTGAGAGGAAGACAAAGAAAGAGTAGATTTTGATGAAAAGCAGGAGAAGAGTCTCTCGAGAAATGTCTCGAAGAAGAAGTAGAAAATAGAAATTTTTTCTTCTTCTTTCATTTTCGTTTTCTCGGCCTGCCCTGGCATTGGCCTGGCACATTCAAATGTTGACTCTAGACCGGGTTACAAAGTGGTGGCACTGGTTCAAGTCTGCCTCTCTCTCTGTCACACACACACGACTCGTTTCAAGTCTCAAATTGATTGTCTTTTTTCTCCTCCTCCTCTCTCTCTCTTTTAAAGAAATTCTGTCTCTCTCCCTCTCGACTTTTTTTCCAGCTCCGGATTTAACCCGTATATTTTTGTATTTGAGAGTTTGTCTGAACTAAGCCAACTATATGATAAGAGTCAAATGAAGCTTTTCATTGCAAATAGGAGAGAGAGATTGTGGTTTTTCTTTCGCTTGAAACTTTCAATTAACTTTGTAACTTTGAACACAAGACAGAGAGTCGTTCAATACTGTTCAAGATTGTTCAAAAAGTATTTCATTCTTTTTGTCCGTGTGTGTGTGTGTGTCTGTCCATGTCAATCTATTCTTGTGTATGTATAATGTGACGAGAGGAATTCTCTAATGGTTTGAGTAATTATTGACAATTTGAAACGGACATTTGTAAAGGGGCATCCCAATCCTTGTCAATATGACGAGGATTGTCATCTCAACAATTTTTCACAGCTGGTGTACCTCATCAAATTCCTCTCTCTCTCTTTCTTCCATTCATTTACAAACCTTTTGGTTTGGTAGGCAGAACACGGTGAGGACATGATGTTCACTAATGAATAATGACTCACATTGTGTTTTTTGAGCTCTGTGTTAAATAATAAACAAAAGGGGAAGGAAAGGCGTCTTTCTTCCACCTCTGACGAAGAAACTGTTGACTTTGGTCATCCTGGTTGATGCCTGAGTGTGTGTGCGTGTTGAGAGATTAAAAAGTGTACACATTATCATCCTATTAATATTACCATGTTGTTTTGTGCATTACAAATCGTGTGAAAGTGCGTGTGAGAGAGACGCACAATTTCTTGTTCATTTGTACTGCAAGGGAACACACGAAACACGTAATCTTTTTGGCATGGAGTTTATGCACGAGCATAAATTTTTTCCTTTTCATCTTCTCCTCTTCCTCCTCTTTCTTCTCCTCTTCTACTTCATCTCTAGTCTGACACTGTATTGGTGTGAAATGGTTGGTGAGGGCTCACAGTAAAATGTAATCGTATAAAAAGTTATTGTTTTCATGCTGAAAGATTTATTGTTATTATTTATTAGTTGTGTGTAGTTACAACGTGATGTAGTAAGTATTGGAGTAGACAGCCTTACGCCGATCCATGTCTCTCTCTCTCTCTCTTTGGTTTGTGTGGCTTTGGCCGTGCATACACACACACACATGTACGAGAGTAAGAATGAATTATGAATGAAAGGGGGAAATTGCATTTATTCATTCACGTTGCATTGAGATGGAGGAGGAGATGAGGAAGACTAGGATTGTGGGCTATGGTGTCGACTCGTCGAGACAAATAAAAATTGAAAAGGATGAAATGATTTTAATTAATTTGAGAACGTGTGTGTGTGTTTCCCTTCAATTTTTTTTTGAAAAGGAAAGGAGATCTGGATTCCGAGATAATTTTAAAGCCAAATGGAGTAAGTATCATCAATCATTCTTTTTTTTGAAAAAAGAGATTTTTCTTCTCTTACATTCCATTTCTTTTATGGAGTGATGTACAATTGCGTGTGTTTGGTGAGACTACACAAGATTTTAGTCTGGCCAGAATAAAACGGTAAATTTGCGTGTTCCGACTGAGATAATTTTGGTTCAAGTTGGGAATTCAATGGGAAGTCTGAAAAAAAGCGATTTCCCCTCCCCCCTTCTCTCTTTGACTGGAGAAAAAAGAAACTTGAGAGTGAAAGATTTGAATTTCTAGTTTTATGAAATGAGGTAGGGGTAGAAATACAGTCTCCCAAAAATGAGGAGGAAGAAAAAAAGAGCTGCTTTGTTTGTGAAATTGGAGAGAGTGAGTGTGTGTGTGTGTGGAAAGTGTGGTCATAAATGTAGAGAAGAAGAAAAAACGGGATTCTTTTTTCTTCTTTATATTTTTTTGGTATAAAAGCACATCTTGACAACTTTTCTCTTTCTCCCTCTCTTTGGGTGACATTCCGTCGTGAATACATAAAATCAAGAACAAAGTGCAAGAAAACTCAACAAGATGCATCCTCCTCCTTTTCCTAGGTTCATTTTACTAACTTTTACTTTTTTTTCTCCAGTCCCTTCTTCTTCTTTAATATTTTGTTTCTGCTTGTCCTGACGTCTGATGTAACAGAAATTTATTCACACACCCACACCCGCACACACACACACATGTGCACCCGTATGGGAGTACATAAATGCACCTGTAAAATTTGCCCTGACACTGGAACATCCTACTTTTTTCAAACCGAACCCGAGTAAATGTAGAGTGAGGAAGAGGATTAGACACGCAGAAGAAAAATGACAACAAAATCTCTCGAGGCTGGGTCAAGCGATCTAAATATGTCTAGCTTAATAGGGAAAACAATGAGGGGCAGTTTTTATGTTTTTATGTATTTTACATCAACTTTTCTCCCTAACACAACATTCATCCACACATACACACACAGTTCACAGCTGAAAGTAGTCCATCGGAGACGACGGCAGTGAAATTTTTTATGTGTTGAGCATAAATAATTTTATTCGGCCTTTATAGCCACCAACTCGGATTTGTGTATGTGCGACTGTGTGTTGGGTTGTAGGGTTGTAGCCTTGTTGTCCATTCAAATATTTTGTGAGTTGTGAGAACAAATTAATTCTCCAACTTTTATTTTCTTTTATACCAAAGAGACGTATTACAATTTTACGATCTTCTCCTCCTCCTCTTCCCCGCAACTATCCTACATCTTGTCTGCATGTTGTGTGTGTGTGTGATATGCATGCACGAATTTTCCGTGGTTCTCTTGATAGTCTGCCGCTGAGACAGTCTAACTACAAAGTCCGTGGAAAAAAGGTCCAAAAGACAATAAATTGTAAAGTCTCGGAAAGGAAATTTCTATCAGATTCAAGACCAGATTGAACTCCCTCCTCCCTTTTCCCTTTTTGCACAGCACAGGGAGGAGAAAGAGGAGGGAGGAGGGAGAAGAAGCTGGACAATTTAGAATAATCCGTTGACAGATAAACAGCTCATTTAATGCAGTTTTCAAGTAATTGAATGAACTGTGATGATGCCTCGTCTTTCCCCCCTTTCTGTACAAAAAGAAGTGATCCTCTTCAAATGGGTTTTTTCATATAAAATAAGGAGGAGGAGAAGGAGGAGGATGTTGATGTGGATGATGATGATATTGAGAAAAAATTAATTGAACTGGTTTATGATTATTATTACAAGCAGAGGAATCGATTTTTCTCGTTGTTTACACTTTATCTACATATCAAACTAATAACTTGATGTCTCATGATTGATGTGGTCTCTCTCTCTATTTTTCTTATGACTGCCCCTGACCTCCACACAGTCTACTTTCAATATGGTCATGCCCTAGGATTTTTTTGTGGAGCCATTAATTAATTTTTTAAAAATAAAGACGTCAGCCGATCTCCACTGTAATACACCTCTTCAGTTTTGAGACAGGAGCAGGAGCAGAAGTTGGTAGTTTTGAATGTACACTGTTTACATAATTATTATGCTAATTAACCCTTTTGACTTTACAATAATGAAGGTAACTCTTGACCCCTAAAAGTCTGGTCACCCATAATCTCAGCCCATAAAATGTGTGTGTGTGTAGTAATATTGACTCTCTCCCTCTTTCTCTCTAACATTTTTATTAGACTAACTAAGAGGACGCACGATGTGTGCATTAAAACTTAAGTTTGAGTCGTGGTGACGATGGCAAAGGAGGAAATATTTTAAACGAGACACTTTCGTGCTTGAGAAATCTACACAATTCATATATATACAGCGTCCGCATGATCAAATGATAGTTTTGACATGATTATTTTCCGTCTGGGTCTCCCCTTCTCTCTTTCTCTCTCTCTCTCTAACCCTGATTTCAATTTACAGCTGACATGGTCCTACACGTAGCACCTGTATGCTCACACCACCACAAGTAAAGATTTAACCGTAGTCCTTCCAAAGCGTGTGTGTGTATTGTGTACCTACTCGACGGCATTGAATGTAGAGTCAAACTTGTGGAAACTCACCCTCCAGGCCCAGAGTGAACCTCTACTTCATACTTCTCTGCCCGAATGTTGGTATGATGGAGACCAATGAGAATAGACATCCACTTGAATTGTCAACAATTTCTGAGTCTGACTACACACTATACTTAGGCGGCCAGTGTCCACAGTATCATTCATCAAGGAAGGAGCGATCAACGGGAACTTTGTGTGGTTCGCCATTCAATGTGCGGTGACAATCAGACTTCTTTGAATTAGCAATGATTGACCACCACCACAACCGACCACCATTACCATTACCACAATCAGAGAAATCAAAATCACCAGTGAGAAGACCGTCCTCGGGAAGTACAAACCGCCCAAATACACGACACACACACACACACGCAGAAGAGGGGGAGGGAGTTTTGTGCAGATTTTTGGTGAGGGTCCGTTAAAGAGTTAATAAATAGTAGGAAGTACATACATATGGAGAGAGCGAGAGAGAGAAACAAGTCTAATCATAATCAGATGAAGCTTTCATAGTCTGTTCCTCGCTTAAATAGCCATACCGTACTTCACCGAATACAACACAGCCGGCTAATAATATACAGGGTGTCTCATTCAAAACGCAATAAACCCCGGAGCTCGTACCGGAGTTGTGTTGCACTTTTTTTCCAAAATCGAACTCCACCTGGTACAGCATTTGATTCTGCTTCCTCGAAGTGGATGAACCACTTGATATGACCAAGGGGTCCAGAGTGACAGCCTTAGACCCGGAGGATTTGGAGGTCCTCCAAATCTTCAAAAAAGACGATTTTGGAG
>WJFB01002548.1:0-18482 GCA_009870185.1 Pygmarrhopalites habei
CATTTGATGGGGAATATGATGTCGTTTCATAATTATGATTGTTTGTTGCATTGGTTAACCGCAATTTAGTATGGCGTGCCATTTAATGTTCGTCATATTTTGAGTAAAGTTACCCCGTTTTACGGTACTCAAATATCATTCAGTGTCTGATCATCCATGACGAGGAGTGCAACTTTGTGATTTTTATGCGAAAGACTGACTCTGCACCCACAGTGTCATTTCAGGGAATCGTCTGTTGAACAGATTCTGTTCTTCAAAAAGAAATAATGTGTGTCAAAAAACAGACATTTTCTCTGATGAATTTAACAGATCGGCTACAGGGGAAGTCACAACTTTTCCAGAGATAAAATAAAAAATTCAGGTGATGAAATAAATCGTACGTTGACAAATGACAAACAGTGTTCACCATTTTCATCGTTTTAAAGGTTAAGTTTAATTAAAAACATCTCATTCCCCGCGTTGCTAGTAATAATTTAGAAAAACGTTAAAATTTAACAAGATTTTCCCCATGGAACGCTCGTCATACATTCTGAGCAACTCTGTACAGTGTACACACACACAAAAAGAGGCTCTGGTCTTTTTTATCTTGTTCCCACTCTCTTCCACACCCCCACACACACACACGCACACACACACACACACACACACACACAGAAAAGAAATAGCCATGCCAAGCCATGTTATGTTTTTCCAATTTTACATGCACACACGTCTTCATCATCGAAAAAACAGAGAAAGTTGAAAGCCTTTGAACAAACACAAAGCCTGCCAATTCCTCAAGTGTAAAGTTTGAAGTCGGGACATAAATTAAAGGGAGGAGAAAATGTTATTTCCTACACGAAAACTTTGAGGGCTTCTCCTGGAAAACAATAATTTATGGATATTTGTATAATAATAAGTTCTGAATTTCATCTCCGGTCTTCCTTTTGTTTTCGGTGTAGTTTTGTGCAAAAGTATGGACGTCTTCTTAATACCTTCGGATTTAGTCCGTCACACACACATCTACGTAATATTTTGCAAAAGTACTTACGTACATGTTTTGAAGACTCTCTTCAAGAAAGAGAGATATCGATTTTACTTCCTCCAAAAAATTTCCTGAAGGACTTCTCATTGAATCCCCTCCAGTTTATCTTAGGTTCCTCCTCCTGGAAACTGTGAAATTTGACTCTTTTTTCTGAAAGTCTTTGGATGCCTGGAGGTGTGGAATCCTCTCCTTTTGTTTCAAAACATCTTTGCACTTATAAGTTGTCAACTCCATTTAATTCTAATCTGGGTCACTTTCCCAATGTCAAAGTCTTAGTCTCTCCAGTCAAGGGAAAACTTTTGAGGATATGTTTTTGTTCTTCAAGTTTTACCCTCAACATTCATTTTCTCATCATTAGGTACATATTTGGCCCTTGAGTTCAAGGGCCTTGACACAAATACACAAAAATGGAGAGAACTTCATAAATGTCAACAACTCCATTCAATAATGTATGAGAGACTTTGATTTTTCAAACGTTTCCAAAAACTTTTTTTGACGTTCATCTGAACTCAATCTTGGAGTTGAATTAATTCTGATTCGCTGCGAATCATTCGCAAAACTTCTAATTCAATGTCAATGTCGAACGAGTGTCAGAAAAAATTATACAATTCACAACAGAACAAAAAAACTTTTGAAGTTTTCATCGAGATTCACCCAAAAATTATGATTTATTCGAAATACTGATGAAAATACGGTCAATTTTTAAAAAATATCGTTCGAAATGCTTCGATTCTCATCAAATTTTTAGAAAATTGTCCGGAAAAACTAGTAAAACAATTTTAAACCCGATGAATCGTTCAATATCTCATCGGACGCTGTACATCAAAGTAATCTGACAATAAATCAAATTTATCTTGAGGGTCATTTTCTACTTCCTAATCTCATTTCATTCTCCTGTCCCTTCTTCAGTTTTGTCCCCAAAAAAAGCAGGAACAAAAAATTGATCGCAGGGGAAATTGATATTTTTGATGCTGTACAAAGAGAGAGTCTCAAAAATGAAATTCAAACTCGATACAATATTTATGATGATGTCTTTCAAGGTTAATCTCCCAATTCCCAAAATGAGCACAAACAAAAATTTTAAGTCGTAGCAGATACTTTAGATTACTGTGTAAGGGTCCCGTCCCAAGTCTTTGATCTTTCTTTCCTATCAGTACTTTATCATTGCTTATTAAACAACTCCTTTGTTTGTGCGTGGATGTGTGTGTGTGTCTCTCTCTATTTGTTTTCGGAAGACTGATCAAGATACATTGTATGCAAAGCTACTTTACTCAAAAAATACAGAGAAAACAAAAAACGTAAAATTGGATCTACCTATCTTTGGAGTCACTGGTCTGTACAATCGATCCGCTTGTTGAAATTGCTGTGTGTGTGTCCGTGTGTGTGTGTGACATACAGTAGTCCAGGATAAGATAAGGATTCTCTCTCCCCAAGTTGACATTGTGAACTTGGATTTTTGAGAGATAGAGAGAGAGAAAAAAAAAAAAAGAGAGACAACTTGAGACTACCATCAAATGTCGATTTACTCTTGTCAAACATGGATACCGTAAATCCTTTCGTAGAACCCAAGCCTTCATTTTTTTTGCACAACTATGCAAATTTACAAGTGATCACAAAGTGTGATTAAAGAGTCAACCCTACAGAGATAAAACTTTTACGGTCGACAGACAGAAAAACCCTGAATTGTCAGTCTGGAAACTTGATTAATATTTGTTCTTCCGAGCATGCAAGTTTAATTTACTCGATTGTTCTTCAAAAAACTTTTCTCTCAAGAGCGATTTGATTTCATGGCGAGAGTTTTGTTCTAGGGTCGTGGAAAAAATTTGCAAATTACAAAAACGTTCTACCTCCCTTGTCTTAATGTAAGCACGTATTGCTATTGCTATAAAACTCTATGATGTAACACACACGCAGTCGCCTCCAGTTAAATGACGCTTAAGAAAAATGAGCGGAATGTCAATTAAGGGTTCCACAAATTCCGCCACGTTTGTTTACCTTCCTTCTCGCTTTTCCATACTTTATTTATCCACTCTCTTCTTGTCTGAGAAAAAGTACATGGCTCTCTCAAGTCTCAAGTCCGGGAGAAAAATCCACACTTTCCTGGCAATGTACAGTCAAAAAACGGAACTCGTCAAGTTTTTTTATGATAATTTCTTCCCCCATCTCTTCCTCCTCACTCACCACACAGTGTAAATATTGATAGTGGTGAGAAGGGAGGAGGTAGACAGGAGAAAACAGAGTTTTTTATGATGTCATTTATGTCCACATGGGTTTGAAGGGTTGGATGACGGAGTGGGCATAGCCATCACAAAAAAAGGGTTTTCTCTAGAGTCTGGACTCACAAAATCATACCGTATACTCTTTGATAGTGATCTCCTCCCTCCCTAAAAAAGGGAGATCGTAAAAGTAAAAAGCTATGGTTATTCCACACGTCATTACTTTCACCATGCAAATTTAACAGCCGATACGTTATCCCCCCCCCCCNTCGTAAAAGTAAAAAGCTATGGTTATTCCACACGTCATTACTTTCACCATGCAAATTTAACAGCCGATACGTTATCCCCCCCCCCACACACAGTCACAGGTAGGTGTATAATGTCACTCTTTTTGTGTCCTCCTCCCTCATCATCATCAGTCAGTGTTGAGGCGGATTTGGGTTTAGAGGAGGAGGACGGGAGGAGAAAGGATTTTTGGAAAACCCAGCGTCTTAACATCCCCTCAGTTCCATCTCAACCTTCAACCCGCCCGGACCCACACATCCACTTTCTCCTTCTCCTTTTTCCGGGGGAAAAATAGGAAAGAAATCAGAGGGAATTGTGTGATTGCTCTTCTATCGATTCACATCTTTTTTGTAGAGAGTGAAAAACTGACGATACGTATTTAGGGATCTGTGGTGTGTGCTTCGGGTGACGTGATGTGATGTGTGCTCCAGTTGGCAATTCCTCTGCTCAAATAATTCTTTAGTGTGCGTGTGTGTGGATAACCCTCCAGAAGAAGGGGATTATACACGTTACATTACAATGATTCCCCATTCTCATTGTGTGGGGGAGAGTAGGAGTAGGAGCTACACAACTTGAATACTTGTACAACTTCCCCCGGAGGAATACCCTTTTTTTTGTAATCCCAAGTCTCATCAAAAATATAGGGAAGTACCCCAATCGGATTGACCTTGTGTGGTTGGTGTGTGTGGGGTGTACCGTGTGTGTGGTGGGGATGCGTGAAGTTGTATTCACTGGAACAATCAAGTGGATGATGATGAGAATTTGGTAGTACTCCACTTACAGTCGGGAAGTGTGGAAGGAAGGGAAATTTTCGGATCTCTTCAAAATCCGATTTTGAATCGGTTTTAATTGAGTAGAGTGCTTTCCCTTCGGATGAAATGGTGTGAATTGGACTGTCATCCTTTCAGTGTAGTCATAAGTGAGTGTGCTTTCTTAAGTCGAGTGAAAAGTCAAAGAAAATTGGCAATTTTACCAAACGTCAATCACCACCAGCCGCACACACGCCGCCGTCAAGAAATCATCTTGAGAGTTAAATTTATTCAATATCCTGTCAGTTGGATCACCCTCAGCCTGACAAGTTGAAATAAGGAAAGGATCAAGTGTGTGTCACCCCGTCGAGGAGTCAGAGTGAAAGTGGGTCAGTGAGTCAAAAGTTGAAAGGAAGAAGAAGAAAACTGGATTTTAAAATCAGTCAATTAAGCATGACTCAAAATCTTGTCCCCGATTATACGAGTTCAAAGGATTCTTCATTAAATTGGATTTTATTAAATTTGCAAAATTAGAGAGTGGAAATGAAATTTTTGAATACAATTCCCCAACCCTCAAAGGATAAGTAAGGAAAGCAGGGAAAGTGAAGTGGATTGTAGAAAAACAGGATTTTGACTTTTATTTCCCCTGGAGAGAGTTAAAAAAAGAAAAGCCAGGCTTTCACTCTGACTACAAAGGATTCTCATGAAATTTCTCTCTCTCTTTGAAATTATGCAAAGTTCATTATCCTTCCTGTGACAAAATTCCCTTTCGTGGAGGAGGGAGAAAGCAGAACCTCACCCCTGTATCCTTTCAACCCACTTCCTGCCATTAGCAAAAGTTTCACCCACACAAAGACACGCATTGGAATACCAAAGAAGCGTAGATGATTCAATTAAATTCATCTGTTGTGTCTCCTCAAATGGCAGGAGAAGGAGGAGGAGGAGGAATGGGAAATGACAGTGTGAATTGTGAACCGGAAGGACCAAGTCCTCCCCGACTTGACTATTACCCGTGGATTGTGAGTCCACCATCCCTCGTCTTCCTCTGTGCTTGTATCTGTGCAAATGGGACCATCTTCATCTTCGTTTTCATGTCTAAAACTTACAGAAGGTAAGTACAACTTCTTGTCCAATCCTGGAGGAGGAGAAAGTAAGGGAGGAATTATGGCTGTTCTAATTAGCCGAATTTACAAAACTTATTTTGTTCATGTGTATCCCAATTTACGATACAAAGCCAGGAGGTCATTACTAAAACTAGAAGTACAGAAAGTTTTATTATAAACTTGGAGAAAGTGAGGGAAAGTATTTTTTATGACGACTGCCTAACCTTTATAGCCCCAGAGAAGATTTATCTTCTTAGACAGCCAATCATGAATTCCAGATTTCATTTTATGACTCGTGTGGTTTGGTGAGGGAAAGTGGAAATTCTATTTTTATCATTTCTAGTCCATCTTTATCAAAGAGTCTCGAATTCAACAGAAATCCCACAACAACAACAACAAAGGTAAACCTCCGACGGACAGATTTCATAGGAAAGAATTTTGAAAAGAGAAAGTAGGTTTTAGAATCTCCATTTTTACACTACGGAAAAGAGAAAGGAAGGAAGAAAAATTATATGCCCCAACTTGGGGGGTCAAAAGTGGTTCACTGAGCCCAATGAACAACTTCACCAAGTTTGAGCTCGATATCGAATATACAGTACAAAAGCTTTGCTTGTAAGCCTTTACGCTATTTTTATCGAAACTTTCTCTCTCCCTCTCCAAGCAAGCGTTCCAGTAGAAACCTTTTTTGGATTCCTGGAATCCTAGAAACAGGGATCATTGTACGAAATCATGGCGTTGCCATGATTTTCCCTCACTTTTTGTTCCGTATCCTGAGTCGAAAATCTTCCTAATCTGTCCATAGGGGATTTTTGTTGAGCTTCAGTTCTGGAAACTAGAATGGCTGGAAGGACAAGATTTGTTCAAAAGTTTTTTGGGGGATGTGAAACAAATAACCGCAAAATGGTTATAATACGAAAAGAAGGAGAGGAAGCTTTTCATCCTTTTCCTACATATCAAAACAGAAATTGTCCTAGACAATTGGACCCAAGAGACACCCTTCTAAATTGTTCCCCCGGGTTTTTGAACAGTTGAGAGTACTCTCCCGAAAATTGTATATTTTCCTACAGGACAGAATTGACCTCCTGACCTCGTACACGTGCAGTGGGATACACGAAACTGCATTCGTAGAAAATCCCTGGAGCCTGGCAATTAATTACGAGGATTTTGGACGTTGGTGTGAAGGTCCTTCATTTTGTGACACCTAAACAACTGGCATTGTTTTACTTTCTCCTTCCTCCCCATTTCAATTTAAACTCTCTCATTCCTACTCTGAACATGGAAGTAATATATTGTACTCCTTTGTATGTATGTCTTTGATTACCAAAATCCAGCCCAGCAAATTTCCTCCTGGCAAATTTGTGTCTGGCCTCCACCATCTACATCACAAACATGATTATCTTCACAATGGAAAAGGAACAGAATATCCTGACGTACGGGAAATATCTTTGCATCATTGTGTCCGTGGCTCATCGTAAGTTCATTAGTACTCCTCTCATAAACACACACGCACACACACACACGACAGTCTCTTTCAAAACTATGGAGCTTAAGCTTTGAGTAAGCTGGAGGCGGAATTACAACACCATTTTAAATATCCTTGGCATAAAGTAATTTTGAAAGTATTCTCGACAAAATACCCATCATATTTCAACTCTCCATACCCTACTCTACTCTCTACTCTCTCTTTCTCCACACTCACACACACACACGTGAGAGGTAGAAAGGGTGTATTATAAATGGTATCGATCGTGAGAGAAAGAGAGAGAAAGCTCCCACGTTTTACCTACCGTTGTAAACCGACCGTATGAAACACACAAAACACAATCCACCTTAACAGACTTTCTCCTGACAAGCTAAAGTGAGGAAGAGAAAGTATCTCCTTCAAGAGTTTTCTTTTCATTAACTTAATTTTGAACAGCAACAACACATACATACACACACACACTCAAGGAAGTGCGTGTTTTCTCTTTATTCTGTGGACATTACAAAGGAGTATTAAAGAGAGAGAGAAAGAGAAAGGAGAGAGAGAGAGATGTGGCTTCACTTATTACCCGGATATGATGACTCAATGTAATTTTCACAAGTGTTTTCCCCTCCTTTTTTTATACGACTGTAAACAAGTCCTCATTTTATTCTCTCCCTCATTTAATGCCTAATTTCCAGAGTGTGTGCGTGGGTGGAGAGAGAGAGAGTGACATGGGATCATGTCATAACCAGGGGAAACGTCAGTTGAACAGAGGGATTGTACCACCAATTAGGAAACAATGGGGGTTCATAAATGCCTCCCTCCTCTTTTTTACACTCTGTGTGGGCTGCCAGACGGAAAATTAAAACTTTCTCCCAACTTTCTCTTTCTCTCTCTGGAGCACCTTGTTCATCAAAGAACATCAAAATGATTCCCATTTCTCTCTCTCTCTCTTTTGTGTCTCTTTCTCTTTGTGATGGATACATTGAATCAAAGGTTGAAATTGGTTGACAAATGTAGACTTTGATGAAACCTCAATAGTGGAATCCCCGGGTATTCTAAGTATAACAAATCAGGTAAAATTGATCTTGTAGTCCATGTCTGGGTTTTTCTTATCCCTTACGGTATGTGTCTGCCTGTACAGGAATAATGGGGGAAAAGAAATGTCTTTCAGAATCAACCAACTGTCGAAATCCAGGATAATCCAAAAAGACATTCCCGAATTCGGTTCCCAGCTGGTTGTGCGAGCTTTTAATCATATGCCCAGGCCGTGATGCATGAATCTGTAATTCAATCTCAGCTAGACTAGTCAGCTGAAAGGTTGATTAACTCGTGAGTGTGTTCGGATTTCAGTTATTAGTATGAAAATTGGATTCAAGTACATTTACATTCAAAGAGAGAAAATTACCCTCCCCTCCCCTCCAATTCGAATCCGGATGGATGACTAGGAAATCATAAAGTGTGTCTGCGTGTGTGTGTATGTGTATGGAGTGTGTGTAAAGTCGGTGGGGATCTGGAGGATTAGTTAAATGGTCCTTGAGGCAGAAATTTCCGGGGAGAAAAAAATCCCATTTCCAGTTTCCATCCAACTCTGTCGTACATTCTTTGAGAGAAAAGAGGGATTTTGACAAACAGTTCTTTAAGTGTGTAATCTGTAAACACGTACAGTCTATCCAGGATTTTTTCATTCTGGACAAAAGAGAAAGTAGAGAAAATATAAAAAAAATTGGTATTTATTTTACAATCTAATGTTCCACGAGTGCAAATATTATTTTAAAAAAATACTTACTTTCTCCATTAGACAGTGCAGTGTGTACATATGGAGGAAAAGTAATTACATTATTTTTGGGGTACTTTAGGGAGAATCTAGTGTCCTTGTAAGTTTCTCCACGGAGAAAAAATTCAAAATTTAATGGAAGATGAATGCAATTGCTTGGTTTTTTGAGCTGGAGAGACAAGAAAAATATTTAATTCATCAGGCCTCCGTAGTCCCCTTACTTTTCGCGAAAAAATGAACTCAAATACTTCTGCTTGATGACTACTGGAGTGGGATAGAGTGTTATAAAATGGTAAAAAAAATTCGCGAGAAACTACCTACTATATTATGAAGCTCCTGACTTTGACAATATAATGATGGCATTGAAAAATTGAAGGTAATATTGAGCAACCCTCCATTCTCCATGGAATGGAATGGCAGTGAAAATGAGGTACAGTTAATGCGAGGACACGGAAAGGACCTTAGTTTCTAATATCAGGAATTTTCACGGATGAGATCGAGATGGAAGAATCCAACGGATCAGACAAGAAGACTACTCAGTTATTTATGATAGCTTTTGGATTCCGTGTTTTACCTCCACAACAGAAAAAAAATTCGGTCTGTTGTAGTTTTGTGTTTCAAAAAGGAGAGTGGAAATTTACACACTCTCTTTTTTCCCTTCTCCCCGGAACAAATAAGGTTTCCCTGTCAAAGGAAGGTAGGAGGAAATAGAAAGCTTTTCACCTACTTTCTCTTTTGATACTCTCCGTAACATGGAATTTCCGATTAAATCCGATCACGCCTCCACACACACATACAACGGATAACGGGTAAGATTTAGGAGGATAGGAAGAATGGTCTTTGTTCCTGGGTTTTTAACCACAGCACAACAACAATTTGTACAAAGCAACAATTGTGTGTGTGTGTGTGTGTGCGTGTCCGAAATTCCAGGTTGTGGTGTAAAAGCAATGATAAATGGAGATTTTAGGTACAAAATATTAAACTTTCTCATAATATTAATATGGATTTGATGTGACTCTTTTTTTGAGTAATGGATTTTCCCCCTCACCTTTCTATCTCTGTTACATTACATTACATTGCACGTGGAGGGTCGAGTAAAAGTAAAATGTGAATTTTCTCCAGCGTGGAAGTGTTGTCAAAGTCAGAAAGTTGAATTATCTCCCCATGTTCTGAGGGAGACAACATGTAACGAATATTTATGTAGGGCTGTGGCTGGAGGAGACTGGAAGAGGAGGAATAAGGAGAAAACTCAGTGAGGGGTAAGCTGGAAGGAACGTGCTTCCTAATTAGAGATTCTCTTTAATTTTGGAGTTGGAAATCCCGTGTCCTTCATCCCAAACATGAACAAATTAGCCGTGTATTTTGTAAATATTTCTCTTTTTTCAAAATAAAAGAGAATTCTCTTCCTGTGTTAATTATTGAGGACATTCAGTCAGAAACGGAAAAGTTGTCAGAGGATAATTCCAGAGATGAGGATCGAGGGTGAATTTTTTATGCAAAGAACTTGCTCTCGAACAGATACTGCCTCAAATGAATAACTAAAACGGGATGAACACACAACTTTTTGTAATCACTCATTACTAATGAGTCAAAGAGAGAAAGTTTTGAATGTTTACTGTACATGATGTGGAAAAAAACATGTTTTTTTGTATGGCTTCACTTGGTTTTTTCCGAAGAACAACTTTTTTATTATTTTTCAAACATGGATCTTGGGGGTCTTTTTTTGTCATTTTGTAATTTTCAATCGACAACGGGGGGAAACAGTACAGGGGAAAATTTCGGAGAATTTTTTAGCAAAAAAGAGAAATGTTTTCATACGAAGAAAATTGACAATTTGTTGTTCTTGGGAAAAGGGGACTAGAACCTTCTCGTATTCCCGTTGCTTTATAATCTCAAATTTCAATCAATTTTTGTGCTGAAAAAGTTGCTTGGTTCCACGCCGTCGAAATATTTTGATAACTTAGGTCATGATTAAACTTTTTATAACTGGAGGATCGTACTGACTTGAGTAACATGATCGGCGTCGAAGTACAACAATTTTGACTAGTTGGACATGACCTACTTTAACATTTTTACATAATATTTTTCTCTAATTTAATGGACCTACGAACAAAAATATCTACGGATTTAATTTCATGGATATTCTAAAATGGTTCACAAATAAAGACTCTGGATTTTAACAATGTTTGACATAAGCTGGAAAAAGATACGAGTCCATGTCATCCAAAAATGACAACTTTGATCGGATTCTGGAATTATCTATAAAAGGAGAGTCCATCAGACTCGTTTTCATATTTATAGTTTGCTATTAGTGGACATTCCTCATTTTGTGAGTACCGAATGAAAATTTCCATTAACAAAATTGTGATAGCCCACAGCTTTTAGCTGTGTGTTTTGAAGCCTGACTAACAAGAATGCTTTCAAAGTGTTTGTCATACTTTCCATTCTTCTCTCCCCACCATCATAATACAAAGTATTGATTTGTGTGGAAAATTTTGAGAAAAGCTGATTTTCCCGTGTCTACCCATGTACGTGTGTGTGTTCGGGAGATAAGGTTTCCTCGTCCCCGAATTTGTTCATCCAGCCATGGAAGATGAATACGGGAGAACAAATGGTTTAATCCTGGAATTGTGAATACAGTCTACACATCCACACTACTTACTCAGAATTACGTAATAGTGAAGAGATGACATTGACAAGTTTAAAGATTAATAAACTTATTTTATTCCTCTCCCTCCAGGGTTCCCATTGCCATTGATGACCTTGACGATCATGACTTTGTCCTTGGACCGAAGTCGGATAGCGAGGCAAGGAATTTTTTTATTACTATACTATCATCAAAATTGAAATTACACTGCATTCTGCAGAAAATATTTCGTGAATTCCTATATTCTAATTTTTTTATCATATTTGTAAATGCAGGAATCCTTTATTTCACCCTTCAAAGTCGTCTGTGGTTCTTCAGATCTTATTTGTTTGGTCTGTGTCGCTCCTTCTGATGATTCCAAGAGCCATGATAAGCTCTTATGATCCAAAGACAACTGGGCCTTACAAATGTGTCAAAACTCTCCTTCTCAACAGTCAACTGGCACAAGTAAAACCAAATAATAAATTAAAGAGGCCCAAGAAAATCTTAAAAATTGATTTGATGTGTGAATTTAATTTGGACAATTATTTTTTTAAAGCTTGTCTACGCGATCCTGAATTTAGGTGCTATTTTCCTCCTACCCGCCTCTGTTCTCATTGTAGGTGAGTTGAACTTTATTTTTTGCAACTGTTTGCAACTCTGTAATTTTCAGCTGTGACATGATGAATGAATTTGTAAATAAATGAAAGTGGCTGAAAGGTTTATCTCCCTCCCATCCTCTGTATGTCTATCATGTCTAAAACCAGACAGAATTGATTGTTTACATTTTTGCAATAAAATATTTCTCCAAGTTCTTCCGGTGTTCCTGTAGAGTGTGAATAGATTTAACCAGATGCGTTGAGATGTTTTTTTTGACAAGGATATTATTATTTCCTCTCCCAGTAAAAAAATCCACTTGAGAACTGCACAATGTGTTTTCCCATTTTTGCAAAAGGATAATTTTCGCATGAGCGAAAATGTCTTCACACACACACGCACACACACTGACTGGGTTCATTCCCTTTGACAAATGGGAAAGAGAGATAATGAATGAGTAATATGATGCATCATTGTCAAGGAAGTGTTAGTGGGTGTACACAATAGATCGTTCTCCTACCCGTGTTTTCTCCACCTACCCGGGTTTTTAATGATAAGGGAAAAGGAACCATGGTATTATGCGTTTTCACTTTCCTGTCTCCAGTTTTCACTGGCAGATTTCCAACACAAATTGTGATGCACACAATAGAGGCTAAAATATAGGTGCAAAATTTAGTGCAGATCGTGTGTGTGTGAAGAGAGAGTGGGGACGGGTAGGATGACATGATATGAGAGGCTGACATGTCAATTGAATTGTGAAGTGTACAGTAGAAATAAAATAATGATGAAAAATTTTCTTTTGATCTTTTCTTTAGAATGGAGGAAGACTTGGCGACTAATGAAATATTTGAAAGCCTGTCAGGTAAGGGAACACATCTTTTGTATTTTCAATATTCCTTTTACGATATTTTCAATCAGGCTAAGGCACGTGTGTATGCGTGTGTGTGTGTGAGAGAGAGAATTTTGTCGTCTCAAATTCCAGCCGAATGTAATTCGGTGTAGGGACGGTACGTGTAGGGACAAATCGAGAATGTGCGGAAAATGAGATAAATTGTGTTGGGAGTGTGTGATAGGGTGGATTAATTATTTTAGTCATTTTGGGCTTTTAATTAAGGGTCCCTCATGTACTGGAACATGTGCAGTTTGGGCGTAAGTAGAGACAGCAAAAGAGACTCGGGTTTCGATTGGAATTCTCAGAAAATGAAATGAATACTCTTGGAAATTCTGTTACTGCAATTTACTTTAGTTTGTGTTTGTAAATTTTTATTTGGAATACAAAATCCAGGATGTAATTCTGAAAAAGATACTGGAGTAAACGATAGTTTAATTATGAACAGTCTCTTTGTAGCTCAATCTAATGCGATTGGAACTGTTGAAGTGATTAGGGAATGAGGGAGAGAGTAGATTCCATGGAAGACAAAAAAACCTGTGGACTTTTACAATGGCACAGTTTTGCAGTTCTAAACTTTAGACCGAGTTGTTTAGACAGATTTAGCTATTTTAGCTGAAGGGGTTTACAAAATTTTGTAAAAGGAGGAAAACAAAGAGTCGAAGGGGATTTTGAAATTCTTCTTATTTGTATCTATTTTAGGAAAGTTACTTTTACTTATGAATGCAACGTTGCAAATGCTTTTATGTGCATAGAGAATGTTTTTAAAATAATTTATTTGTGTAAATTTTTACAGATTGAACAGGGAAAAAGTTTCAGTCGCCGCCTGAGGTTAGTAATTGACCTCTTAGTATCTTATTTTTCATAATGGAATTATAACAAACGTGATTCTGTCACATCTGGAATTTCCTGACAATTATAATTGAATTTATATTGTTAATAAGTTTTGCAATATTTCCTTTAGTATTGCAACTGCGTCCAAAGTTTAAAATTAGAGAATATTGTAGCATTACAAAATTGTCAAAAGTTGAACGCCGTTCACTCCAAAAATATAAATTTTACAAAGAGTTGTACTCACTCCACATTAAAGGAATGCATGAATGGCGTCCAAGTTGTACAATTTTGTAATTCCAGTGAACGTGACGTCATTTTGACTTTTGAGAGCCTTTGAGGCTAGAAAAACAATTTCCTGGAAAAATAATCCCTTTGAAAATTATTCAACAAGGCATAAGGAATGCTTTTTAACCCTTTTTAAGTTTTTGAATATTTGACGATGTACAATTGGAATTTTTCAATACATTTTGCCATTACTGCCCATTACACTAAATTTTCCACAAAGAGTTAGAATGCCTAATGTGTTCTCTAAGTAGTTTGTAAAAAAAATTAATTTATTAAAAGGCACTCTTGTGTGCGATGTCCCTCTTGAGTCTTGACTATTGTCGAAATTTTAGATTGATGAGAAATGCCTGCATCTTCACTTGTATTTTCCTAACATGCTGGTTACCGATGGGACTTGTTCAATTTCCTCTTGAATCTCCAGTAGCAAGCTCGTGAGTCTTTCTTCATCAGTACAACCATACATCACAATGCCATGATTAATGAGTTAATTAATTTATCATTCTCTCACAGTTTCAAGTGGCTCATAGGGACACGAGACTTTTTCCGAAACGTAGTCCTCATCCAAGTGTGTATTAACCCAATCCTCCTATACATCTTGAGTTTCGACTTTCAAGAATTTCTCACATCTTGCTTCTCATGACCAGAATTTTGATGGATGGTGGTGTGGTTTCAGTTGGGGAAACTCGGAGTGACATGAACAACACTCACTCTCTCCACAAAGGAATCGGCGTTTCGTGACAAATCGTTAAAAAATGAAGATTGAAACCTGACACGAGAGTGAACATACAATGATTTGGAAACTGAAAAATATCTTTTAAAAAATAACTCATGTCCACACACTGACGACGTGGCAGTTGACAAACGACTGTCCATTGACACAACGTGTGCGTGTGTCGAGGTCATTCTTACGTGACTTGTCACATCCCTTCTTTGCAAGTAAAGGAAAAAGAAAAGAAAGCTGAGTCGAATAACAAGTGAGAAGAAGAAATCGAATTTTGTGATTAAAATGTTTTTTTTTTCATTTATTCTACAATAAAAATACACACACCATCCTCTATGAGCCGAATCAATATTAAACTGAGGAATTGAGCAGAAGAGAAATGGTTAATCTGGTTAAAATACAATGTGCTAGAATTGATCTTCCGTATGATATATTTTTTGATTAAAAAGTGTTACAATTTCAACGATGATGCTATTTTGGAGTACCTCCTTCCGTACTTTACGTGTAATGGGAATTTATTTGGAGTCATCAAAATTTATGACTTATTGAACAACCTGTTAACTTTTTGGTCAAGTACTTTTATTTCTGGAGGGGAAAGTCATCAAAGAGGTAGAATTCATGAAGTCGTCTCCCGGGGACATCATTTAGGCTCGGATCCTTTGTCGATATTGATGAGGTAGTTGTCACTCCGATTTCTCTTGTATTCTGTTGCCCTGTGTCGTCGAGGGGTTTAGGTGTTACCCGGGTTGATGTAATTTCCTGTGCAACGGATGCAGGGACTTTGAATGCTTTCACTGCACTCGAGTCCGACGGTACAAAAGTTGTGATGACGGGAGGAAGCGGTGGAGTCGTTGATATAATGGAAGTTGTAGTTGAAGTGGAACAGCTGGAATTGACGTAGCATTTTGAGACGAATCCGTTGATACAGTAACACTGGACACAAGTTACATTTCCGGGAGACCAGAATCGACCTACTGCACAAGTAGAGTAACCATAAAGACCACTGTAATCCCCTGGAGAAAAGGAGGAGGAAAAAGTAAGATGACCTAATTCACACTCTCACACGTCTCATCATTATTAAATTACAAACTTTAAATTAGATTGAGTTGAGTAGGTGGGATTCTTTGGAGAGGAATCCCACAAATGAAGTTCAATTAAACTTTTGAAATGCAATTTTAATTGCTGTATCCTAGTATGTACCTACCTGGATTGTAAGGAGGAGGAGGATTTGTGTGGAATATTGATGGATTTGGGTAGGGATAAAAAGGTGGAGGTGAGATAGACCAAGTCCAGAAAATGTGACCAAAGGAAAAAGGGATGAGGACTGGGACGAGGTGGAACATTCCTGGAATTCACTATACTGTGAATATTAGATTAAAAGGTCTGTTCCAGTCCAGTTGAGTGAATTTTGTAGTGTACTTGAAAGAGAATTTGATTATGAGTGAGAGTGAGAGTGGATGAGAAAAAAAGAGGAACGAGGGTAAATGAGGACACAAATGTCATTTTTATTGTCGTCAAAAAATATACATTACATGTATGTAGCTCTTGTGAAAATACAATAATACATTTTATTCAGGGGGAAATTATCACATCAGATCATCACTGGTCCATGTTGAGATTCCTATGTATGTATGAGTGTGAGACTGTACAGATCTGTATAATATCAGATGGTGCAAAAATGAATAATTTGCAAGCCACTTAAATAATGGCAAAAAAAGTCTAAATATTTACGAGAGAAAAAAAAGAAATGCGACGATTCTAATGTAAAAATTGTTGCATCATCATTTTGAGCATATTTAAATATAATGTGAAAGGAAAGGTATTGAAACCAAATAATGGCGCAATATTAAAGACCTTTATATAAAAATACGATGACTATACAAGTACATTAAAAAATAAAGAAAATAAAGAAAAAGTATTTGGTTTGGTGCAAATCATTATCAATAAGTTGAAAAGATTTTTCAGAGTAAATAAGGAATGATAGCTTTTCTCGTGGATGGATAAGCTTGTCCAAAAGTAGTTTTGTAAAATTTATGATGGTGAATGGCTCGGAGTCCGAGGAAAGTGGCACTGAATGTGGCAAAGAGGATCTGTCAATTGGCCAAATTAAAAATCCAGTCTTAGTTTATCAAACAAGATTTTAGACGGAAAATTAACTTGCCTGTGGATACTCTCGGGTCATGAGAGCAAGGCCAAACCATTCAACAATTTCCCCAAAATAGTTGGCCCCTGAAATGTAGTTGAAAAGTCCTCCTTGGGGTATCTTGTAACCCCTTTCAGAAGCAGAAGGGATATTCTGGTTCTTCTTGAGGCCAGTCAGGAGTTCATCATGATAAATGTTGATGGCCATTCCCGAGACAAACACCAGACACCCTGACACAGGAAAATATTCAATATTAAAGTAAAATCCTGGACTGAATGTATGCACAATTAAATGTGTAAGGTACCAAGAGGGAGGAAGAAGCTCCAGGGGATCTTCTGAGTGTTGAGGAGATGTTGAGCCTGGAGAAGTCCATTGAAGGAACAAAAGACGATGGCACCCAACAATGTCTCTACCGGAAGTGCCTTCGCGTCAGATGACAGTCTTAGCGGATAGACCAGTGTCCTTATTTTGATTGAAAATTAAAAATCATTTAATTATTCCTCGTCTATTTTTGCACATTTATATTTACTTTCTAATTACATATTATCTTACCTGTTAATATAATGGAGTATTAGGCAGGCCAGAGGGATGAAATTTGAAAGGTTCTTTATATGTTGACACGGAGTATATAGGTACAGAAAAATTGGGACGATCACCACCGGAGATTCTTGAACCTGTCAATAATACATAGAGAAACGTTGGAAAATTGTACTCATCATCTCAAATATTATTTAAAATATTATTGTTATTAAATTGTGAATACCATCCAGCCAATTTTTGGGTTGACGGTTGGTCCGAGCCGAGAAAAAGAGTAACGTCCATAAGGGGCTGGGGAAAATGCACTGTACGAACCAACAACCAGTGTGTACCAAAAACCGATCAGGGTCATCTGACTCACCAATTCCTCATCAGAACTGACTCTAAATATACTGTAGACAAAGTCCAAACTAGTCCCTAAAAGAGTGGACATTTTCTCTGGATATTCAGGAATTTTTGCTTCCCGCAACCTTATCCAAGGTCTCTCAAAGGTCCAAGTAAATATGCTGGAAACAAAAACCAAATGTGCATACTACCTGTTATACCAAAGCATCATTCTTGTGAAATTTCCTCAACGTGAAGAATCCTAGCAGGTTTTTGCCATTGTAAATTGCAATTTGTACTTTGTAGGGCTGAGAACTCGACACCAAAGGAATTTTTTATGTTGTGGCATTACCTTCATTCGTATGAAATCTATTGTGGCTGTTAAATGGGGTTATCGCAGCAATAAATACTGCAACAAAACAACACACGCTTAGATTTACACGTAAATTTTTTTTATTGACGTATTATAACGAAAAGTATAGGCACAAACCCAAGGCCATTTAACATAAATAATACTAAGTACCAACGAACCGTATTATGATATTATATTGAACTGGGAAATCACTGTAGACATGTATCTGTAATTTAATTTTTGTAGTTGACTCTCAATACGTCACTATCATTGTTTTTGAGCTCTTATAGTATATAAATCAGTACTTAGAATAACTGCATGATGAATCAATAAATTAGGATTCAGTTCTAACAAAATTAAAAACTACAAAAATGAACTACTGTCAATAAATTTGGACTATTATAAGTGTATTATGATAGTCTTTGGCAACTTGTATATCATCCATTATATGAATTGCTGTCCGTCACAAGATCAAAAGATTCTACAAACAAAATAAGGCGGACGAACGTGATAGGAAGTCCTCCATTAATGTTACAATAGAGAGGTTGCGGAAGA
>WJFB01002549.1:0-18477 GCA_009870185.1 Pygmarrhopalites habei
CACTCTGAGAACTGATTCGTTGGATTTACTCTGAATAAGGTAAGCCGGACAATTTCTCACTGTAACTTGTCACCTACGTTGCCGATTCGTAAGTTGAACCGTTGAAACCGTAAAACTGGATGCGCAGAACGCAGTGCGCATCCAAACTAACCTTATTTCGTTGGTTAAAACAACGTTTCTCTTTAACGATTGCCCCTGGTGGTAAATCTAACCTTTTTGTTCTCAGCGTGTGTGTCCATCCACACACACATCCACACGCACAAGGGTGAAAGCAGAGAGGAGAGAGAGAGATGATGTCAAACAGTCAAATTGTATCCATAATCGAATAGTCATATCAAATTTCCTTTCTAACATCCGCCCCAGATCCAACAATCCCACATAGACATTAGACACACACTTTCATGGCTTTTTGTGTGTGCAAATAAATAACATTAACCTGTTTCAGCTTTTTCATAGTCAGAGCTCCTCCAGCTCACATTTCCCAATTTGAGGGAACAATTGGAATGGACAGGATGGTCATTACAATCTCATTATTATTCCGCTTGACTTTTGTACAGCTGGATGGATGGATGAAGCTTCTCTAATTTTTCACTCTTTTCCCTTTGGTGCAGCTCAAGCTGAAGGTAATTTTTTTTATGAAATGTGTTCTACCGTCCCAAGGCTCTCCACTTTTCTCTTCTTTCATTTAGTATGAACCAAAAAATTAAATTTGGTCCACCAGATTTCAAAGGGAGAGAGAGACTCGGGATTTCACTCTCTCATTACACAAGACACACACAAGAAAAAAGAGGCAGAGGGTCTACTCCACACGAATGGAGGTTGAAATTGAGCTGTATTTTTTGGGGCTGCACCCACACAAAAGTAGACAAGAAATGAAGAGATGTGTCAAGGGAAATACGGGATACTGTGTTCAATGAAACAATTAACCCCTGACCTTTTCCTTCGTCCCCAAATGAAAAATATTATATTACCACGACCTGTATGATCCGACTGAGTGTATTGCACACAAAATTCCATGGATGACGATAGAGTAGTATGGATTGTGTGTGTGTGTCTAGGTTTCTCTTATGTCATCTCACGTCCGTGTGTGTCTGTCTACGTCTGTCCTGAATCCCCCCAAATCCCTTCCCATTTCTACAATCCCTTGTAAGTTTTCATTTTGAGCTCCCTTATAATTTGCAAATGAGGATGTGTGTGCCATTTTGAACGCTTTTTCTGCTCCTCCTCCTCCTTTACAGCCTTTATGCAAATTGAAATCTGAGAGCGAGAGAGAGAGAGAGAGAGTTGGAAACTAACTGTTTTTTTGTACGGAGAAAGTAGAGAGAAATATGTGTAAAATTACATTCCTTTCCTGGGGCAGAAGCGGGAGGAGGAGGAAGAGCCTTGTGAAACCCAGACAAGGAGAATGGAGAATGTGACTAATGGGATTTTACTCCGTTTCGACATGACATGACAACATGACATGATCTGTCTCGTGCAAGATCCTTCTCTGTCTCTCCGTCTACCTCTCTTTCAAATTATACATAAATACAAAGTCGGACCAGGGAGACAGAGTAGTGTACATACAGTGGTAGACTCGGAGGTCTCTCTGAGAGTAGAGTAAATGGAAAAGTGGATGCTCAAGAGGGAAAGAAGAGCAGTGTGAGAGAGAGAGGGAGAGAGAGAGGGAGAAAGCAAGGCGGATGAACAATTTGTTGAGAGGATACAGTGGAAAGGATGTAGAGCAAATAGCAAATATTTGCCTCCAACTTGAAAAGTTTCTGGAAAATCTGGGGCTTCAAAATCCTCTCCTCCTCTCTTTCTCCCTTCCTCCCTTTCTCCTGCCATTCTC
The DNA here is from genome assembly GCA_009870185.1 of Pygmarrhopalites habei. Taxonomy (NCBI): domain Eukaryota; kingdom Metazoa; phylum Arthropoda; class Collembola; order Symphypleona; family Arrhopalitidae; genus Pygmarrhopalites; species Pygmarrhopalites habei. The sequence continues at coordinate 1,832 of WJFB01002549.1, forward strand.
TCTTTTACTTTCTCCTTCCCATTGGACTCTCAGCCTTTTCTCTCCATACAAAAGAGAAAGTCGGTAGTCAGGTCGTTTGAAAACTTTGATTTTCTATTTCCATCTGCTCCCTCCCTTCCCTCTCCCCCCTTTCTCCACATACACAATTCAACTCTTTTCTTCATTTATCCAAAAGCAGACAACTTCACACACACACACAACAGACTTTTCCACATTCCCTTTCCTCACCGGGAGAAGCCAATAAATTGACAAGTAAAACCGCACGTGCTGCTGACGGACGGATACGCGGCCGTGATGAACAGAACAAAAAGTTTTTTTTGTCTGCTACTATTATTTAAACTTTCTTTTTCCAATTAGCTCTCCTCCCCCTCCTGATGCTTTCTCTTTCTTGCTTTCACTTTCTCACTGTGTAACCCAACTGTTGCATCAACATTGACTCTGTTTTTCTTTCCTTTTTTCATGGAAGAAAAGAGGAAAGAGAAAGACGTGGAAAATTTCAGGTCAGGATTTCGTTTCTTCTGTTTGAAAAGACATGACTCACACACACACACACTGTCCACACTGTCCTGCTTTCTCTCTCCGGCCCGTCTGTGGAGAATAGGAGCTAATTAGGGAAGAGTGTTATAATTGGGTTGAAATTGGAGCTGGGCTAACTGTTTTTGAGCGTCATAGCCGCGTGATTGCTCCCGTAATTCTTGATGCTCAAACTCACCACGTAGGATGCATGTGCGTCGTTCCTCCGCTCCACTCTAATTTGACCATTATCCCTCCCGCCTTTCTCTACCTGAATTCTTGATTCCCCTCTTCCTCTCTATCCCTCATTCTCCTGTCGTCTATCTTTGTTTGCCTGACTCTGTGTGTCTGTATGTGGCTAATGTCCAAGTAGACAGGGAAAAATCAATATGCGTGTGTCTACGTAGTTGGCCATTCCTTTCGCAATGACTCAGAACCGGAATGCTGGACGTGGAATGTTACCGGCAAGCCTCGGTTCTCTCTCGGCCCCTGAATATTTTATAAGTTTCTACTTAATGGACTTTAATAGCTACTCTTACTACCCCCTGTCATTTCCATCCCATTTCCTTTTACTAGGAAAAAACGCAAGGTAAATGTCTCTATATATAGCTTCCTACATAACTTACGTACACACACACACACAAAGAGGGCTCATTTCGTGCCTCTCTTTGTGAATGCATAGGAAACCATACATGTACTATGATATTCCATACTTAACGTTGAAAATAGGAATTATCTACATACTTCTTTGAAATAGGCACTAATTTGCGGGATTGATGGAAAGTTCAAAGGGCAACCTTACTCCTAATTGTCCAGGAAGGGGCAACTAGTGGAAATGGAAAGAGAGAGAGAGAAATAATTTTGTCATGTTGATTTTCCACAAAATTTCCCTATTATTCCAATCTACTGTAAGTGCATGGAAGAGAATGCGGATGTAGTGGCAGCCCAAGTTTAAACATAATAATAATAAAGAGAGGAGGAGGAGGCTTCTCATTCCAGGTTCTCCGGAGAGAAGGCGGAAAAAGGAAATTGACGGAGATTGTGACAATATACTAAAGAAAAAATACACATCCTCTCTTTCACTGAGAGAAAGTGTGAGAGATAAACGACTCATTTATCCTTTCTCCAGTTGACATCTGTTGACCATGTGTGTATGTATGTGGACTGGTGAGGATCATGACACTGACCATAATCGATCCAGTTGGACCTGGGATGTTTGCGGACAAAATAAAGGTTAAGTTTTCCTTTCCCCTCTTCAAAGCCATCCAAATTTTGTGTCCTTTCTCAATTCTCAGCCTCATCATCCGCATCACTCATGGTTTGACTATTTAATTCTGAAGCCTCTGTAAATACATAGTGGGAAGTACATATGTGCGTGTGTGTGTGTGGTGTGTGGCTAAATGAATTGTAAATTGTTCTCTGTTGACCATGCAAATAAACAAACACACGGAGAGAGAGAGGAGTGGATATGGGTGTGGGAATATGGGAAGCCTTACCCTCTCTTTTTTGTTCGAGTCTTGTTTGACGTCATAAAATTACGTTTACTCTTCCGCCATTCTACCTTTTTTGTATTGTATTGTACTTTACTTGTACTTGGGTACACTCCATGCATATTCTATTCTGTCTGGCTCTCTCTCCATACGGATATTTACAAGGACACACACAGTCATGTCGTGTACAATGGGAAATGGAAAATGTATTTTATTTACTCCGCACGGTGCACAGGACACTGTAAATTGGGGCGTATTGTGAGATCTTCAAAATAATTCTCACATTCTTCTTCCATTTCCCTCATGGGAGAGAACAGTACTTATAAAGGGAGAGAGAGAGGAGAAAGTCTATCTGTTTTGTAATGCAAATCAAGGGAACCTCAAACTCATGTTTTCCCTTCCCAGTCTCAACCTTGAGTGTTCTCTCTCATTAATTTAATGTAAACAAGGCCTCGAGTCTTTCCTCCTCTCTTCTTTCTTCCAATTTACAATGAATTACCAATTCGATCACAAATTTGTTATCCTTTTCCTCACATAACAGCGAATTTCGCATGGGAGGATGGGAGGAATGAAAAGAGAATTCGCATGAAATCATATGGAACGACTAGCCATTGCCCACTCAAGAAATTTGGGACTGACTACCCACATTCCGTATGTACATGTATTTGTGGAAAAAAGAGAGGGAGAGAAAGTGGAGAAAGTTGAGACCTATTTCTAGGCTAATTCATGTGTAAACACAAAGTAGACTCAATAGAGTCCAATCCTTCGTCCATTCTCAATCTCACACGCCTCCTTGAACTGGAATTGATCTACCAAGGCCCCCTCCCCCCCTCTCTTCCCACATCCAAACACACACGACTAACTTTCAACTCTCTCTCTCCCTCTCCCACTCAGCGGAGAAAATGGAGGGCTAAACGAGTGGGTGTCAGAGATTTTATGAGATGTACTCAAACCTCATCCCATGAATACAAAGCACATCATTCCTTCTTCTCATGATCTTCTCTCCTCATTCCAACAGTCGAGAATCAGAGACTAGCAAATTAAATTCTGTACATTCCACTATTCATTCATTCCTCCAAATTCTACATTAAATTCTATTTAAAATTACTACCCATCAACAGAATTTCCCTACATTTACCTCTATAAGTTTCAACTTTCTCCTAGAATTTAATGAAGAAAGTAGAATATCCCCTCCAGCCTCTAATTATTTGATACAATTAACCTACATTAAATGCTAAGAATTTGACAAAAAAAATCCTTACCTTTTGACTTTGAAGTTTGACCTCCTTGAGCCTGTTGAGGGATCGACAGTAGAATATTAGATTGAAGTGATAAAGCACAAGAGCACCACAAACTGTTCAAAAGAGAGCGAGAGACGCTTGTTGCTTTTCCTTTACTTTTTGGTTTGCTTGTGATCCAGGGGGAAAGTGAAAGACCGGCGCTTCTTTGTCTTTGTCCTCTGAGCGTTCCGTTCTATTTCCGTACGGAGTGAAAGAGTGGTAGAGAGCAGAGACGACTGCAAATAGGATGGAGTCACCGAGAAAGCGTGGAGTGAAATGAAACTTCCAGTCAGACTCTATTGCAACCAGGAGAAGCGAGTGTTTCCCCCTCTTCCCCCTCCTTCCCTTCCCTCCTCCATTCCTCCAACAACCACCTACGCAAGAGTCGGCGTACAACTCGGGAAATTCTCAATGAAACTTTCACCCGGGTTGTTTCCACCATATGAGAAGGAGCGGTTCTCCCTTTCCCTCCCTCGCACGTACATACTGCTTTCTCTTGTATGTACTCTTTCCCTCACAGCTGAAACGCTATACCATCACCGCTACTACCACAGAATTCGGATATCGTCAGTCCGCTTTCTCCCCTCTTCATGTATATACAGTGTAGACGTAATGCGCCAAAATTCCTCTCTCTCTTCCTCACACTCTCCATGAATTGAGAGAGAGAGAGTGAAGCGGAGGGGGAGGGAATGACGTCAAAAGAAAAGTTTTCGTCCATCTGGAGAAGAATGGGACAGGAATAGGTCTGGAGAATGGGAAGGCGTAGAAGGGAGAGTCTTTTAATAATAACCCACTTCATTATTATTACTCTCGGCAACATTTCAAAGAGGATGGCTGCCGCCATTGCCAATACCAAAGACCACCCACAACTTACAGTACAGTTGTAGTGAAAGTGGAAGAGTAGTGTCACTGGGACAATTACAATTAAATCATGTTACAACTCTTTTCCCCATTTAATGACTCCAGAGGACTCCCTCTTATCTTTACGAGGAAAGACTATCCTCTTCTCTTTTTCACTTTTGATGGTTGGATGTACCACATCTCGCCGAAAAAGAGTTAAATCTCTACAGCAGAGTGAAAGTACACAGTACACAGTATAGCAGGAGGAGGGAATCATGATATACAAAATTTTATTGCATAATCCTACCCTTTGATGATTTTGATGATCCTCAGCCTTTGAATTCCCTCTGCCTCTCTTCCCCCACTTGAAATGTCCTTTATATATGAGCTCATATTATCATCTTCTTAATATTTTATTACAGTACAATGGCACTTGTTTGTGAGAGTGGGGAAGGATTTACTAGAATGAGATTTCTTTTTTCTCATTCCATCCACATTTTTCTTTCCCTAGACTTGACGAAGGATTGATCCCACTTTCTCTTTCTCTCTCTTTCTCTCCATACATTTATTTGTCTTCATCATCTCTCTCATCATTCAGACTCCATGATGGAATGATGGATGATGAGGCTCAAGTCCGGAGCCCCAGGCCACCCTCTCTGTACTCCTATGTGTTTGTATGTGTGTTGAGGTCATGACTCGTGAAGGGATCAAAGTGACCCGAAAACTCTCTCTTTCGCCCCCTCTCAATTCATGTAAAAAGACAAAGTTGCAAAGAAAACAAATTCCTTTCACCCTTTGAGTTCCCCATTGGGTCGAGTTTTTATTTGAAGCCACTTTAAGTGTGTCCGTGTGTGTCTCATTTGCCTGTATGATGCGCCTTCACTTTTGTGCCATTTGCATGAAAATTTCCGAGGGCTGCATCATCAAAGAATTTATTCTTGGATAGGATAGGATAGAACGGGATAGTATCGAGTGGAGAGGGTATTGTCCCGCCTTGCTCTACAATCCCTCCGAAATTGCCCTCTCCCCCCTCTCTTTTGTGAGCGGGTGAGAGAATGTGAATGGGCGAGTTTTTTGGCACAGGCACACACATGGCTAAGGCACAACCCACGGAGAGTTGGGTAGAGAGGGGGAGGCAGCAGCGGAGGGGAGGGGAGGATAGAGGGAGGCGGGGGAGGACCCATTCAAGAGAATTAGCAAATTTTCCAGTCAAGCAGGAGCAGGGAATTTTGGTTGTGCAAAAAAGTTTGTCTATGAGACTAGAATGAGATAGAAGGAGAGATAGGGAATCAATAGTTTGATCTTGTCCGAGACTCTATAGCCCTTGCATACAAATATCTGTCTTGTATGTACATCCTGGGTTTTCCGAGGCAGGCAGGCAGGCAGGGAGGAGGAGGAATGGCTCACTATGTCACAAGTTGGGTGTGTAGCAGAGGGAAGCGACGGGAAAGCTGGGACTAGAGAGAGAGAAAGTTTGGGAGAAAGTTGGCGGTGGATCAATGATGTGATTTCAATGTATTTTATAAGGAGCTCATATAGTTTTTGTTTTTTGGGGAGCCTCAGCCCAGCCCTGTCTACACAGGCCGGGCTGTGTAGGCAATCCTCATTCTACGTATCTATGTGAAGATTGTACATGTAGTCATATGGAGTGACGCAATAGGGGTGGATGATGTATGGTGAATGTGGGTGGGTGAGAGAGTAAAAATAGAATGGGGTTTCCTCCAAAACTAGGTCCTTAAGGACGACAACCCACATCTCTACTCTCTCTCTCTCGCTTTCTCTTTCTTACATGTACAGAATTCCATCGCTTATACTTTCACTCCCTCTTTTCCTTTCATATGGCCATTACAGATTTTTTTTCATTCTTCTTTTCTTTACCATATAGACTCTTAAAAAGATTTTTCTCTCTCTTTCTCTCACTTCCCCCTCCCTCCTTTCCGTTCTTCTTCCCTTTCTTCTACACTGCCCCTTCTATTTTTGCGAACTTTCTCCAAGTCCAAATTTAAATATTGCATGTCTTTTCGTCCTTTTCTATTTTCACCACCCGAAAAAAAGGGACTGCCACTCCCCTCCAAATCTCAGCTTTAATATTACGCCACGTTCATAATTTGGCAATGACAGCACACGTTCTTTTTCTTTCCATATTTTTCTCTGCCCATTCTTTTTATGTCGTACCATCAGACCAAATTTTCATATTACCTCCTAGTCAAGACATGGTCGTCATCACACACACACACACGTAGAACTGTAGGGGTATCATGTGTACAGAATGTTTGTTATTATATGGTTTCTATAAATGTAAATTACCCTCCTTTTTTGTTTTCCTTTTTTTATTATTAGAGACTCCAACCAAGGAATAAAAATAAAAAAATTGTTGGATTAATTTGTACTCAGAGGAGAATAAAAATAGATTTTGATAGCGGAGTATTACACTCCCATTATGTCCTGCGAGGGGAAAGAGAGTGAGTGTGTGTTTGGACTGTGTACGTAATACTTATTACGAGGAGTGCTCAATCATTTCTATTTTGACGGAGAAAGAGGGGGAGGGGGGGAGAGGGAAGGAAAAAATAGAGAGAAAGTCAATGTGGTGATAAGGCGGAGATTTGGATTGGACAACTTTATTCATGATTAGCATGCAAGAAATTGCTTCGAGGAGGAGCGTGAAGCTAAAATTAGATGGTCATTATTTTCTATTTTCTCCGACGTCCTCGTCCCCCGTCAACAGGAGGAGGGACACGTCACACACACACACACACAGGGCTCTACGAAGACTACGGGTAACATTGCCAAGAAGGCTGAACTCTGTCGTCTCTCATTCTCATTGTCGTCCCCCCTCCCAGTGGCGCAACCAATTTATCATGGGATTTCAAAATGTTTGAATATTTATTTTCTTCTCCTCCCCTTCTTCCGTGAATGGAAATGAATGGACAAAAAATTTTTACATGTTACTCCTCCTTCTCTCTCCATTGTCTTCCAACTGTTCTAAGAGCTTCTTCGTGTGTGTGTGTGGACATTTCATGACAATTTCTTCTCTCATGACATGTAGCATTATCATCAGAGAGTACACATATACAAATTTTTGAAAGCTTGTCGTCCTACCTGGAACTCATCAGTCATCTTTCGTGTACAATCCTTTCTCTCTACTTTCTCCACGATTTCATATTACAAGCCATCACATGTACACATGTACCAATGGACTTTCTCCTCAATCCTCTAAATGCAAATGGGGGTGTGTGGGAGTAAATTTAAGCTAAATTGAGACTGTCAGGATGATTCATGAGAATAGAGGCTAGTCCGAACGACGTTGTCATTTCTCAAAATTGAGGAAGAGAAAAGAGGATAAAGAGAAAGAGGGAGAGAGAAAGAGAAAGGGGAAAAAATTTACAAAAGAATTTGTTGAAATAGAGTTCAGCATGGTGAATTAATTGAAATTCTATTGTAGTCTTTGTCTTTCATAATTATATTTAGCCGAGCTCTCATCCTCACATTAAAAGAGAAAGTGAGTGATTGTGTGTGGATGGGGGGGAAGGAGGGATAAACACTCCCTCTAATTTCCTTATTTATATTTCTACAGAATGTGTCAACTTCTTGCTCTCTCTCCCCTTATCTTTTCACATACTCATGACAATCTGCAAGAGCAATGTGCTTATGTACGTGTGTGTATGAGCCTAGTGTCCCACAGTCGCTCATTAATTAACGTCATAGGCCTAACAGCTGTCAACTCTTGAAGAAGGAGTCCTCCCTTCCATGGTAACCATCCTCATCAACATTGCCAAAGAGAAAGTGAGAGAAAGTGGTGAGCTGGTTGGGAAATACAGAATCCTCAGCTGGCTTCCACTTTTAGCCCCGAGAATGGAAGTAGAATTTAAATGGGCGCATTTTAATTAGACTTAAATGTACAATGTATTCTGTATACTTTGAGAATATTCCGAGAGTCTATTATCAAACCTCCTTGCATACTAGTTATACCCACGGCAGTCCTCCCCTAATTAAATGCTAATGTTGTCTAATTAATAATGATTATTGGGGCACGGTAGAGTGCATTTTAGGTAATTCACACCCACTTTCCTATCTCCCTGTGATAAAATCCTTCCGCTCCTACTTTTAAACACAATTGTCAAGTCTTTCCTCTCCAACAAGATTTCCATTAATTCAAGTCTCCTTTAATATTTAGGAAGGAAGAGAGAAAGAGAGATGCGGAAGGAAGGGATAAAAAAATTATGTTTAAAAAGAATCTGTTTGAGAATTGTAAAGGAATTTTTATTAATTGAAACAAGTAGGAAGTGAAGGAAGGAAGGAAAGGAAGAAAAAAGGAGAAAGCAGAAAGTTCCCAGTAGGGCAAATGATTTCCCATTCTTTTCCCTCTAACATTTTTTTTTGCAAAATGTGCACAAAGTGGTTTTTTCCGCGAGATCGATGAAGCCCTCCTGCCCCTGTCAGTGCAGGAGTGTTGAGGAGGAGGAGGATGGTGAATGCAAAATTGGCGTAATCGTAAAAGATGGACAGAGAGAGAGAGAAAGAGGGGAAGGAGGAGTGTGTGTGAGGATCATGATAAATAATGGAGTCGGAGTTTGTTGGAGTTGAGAGAGTTGAAAGGGAGGGAAGGAAGATATATAAAATAGAGAGAGAGGGAGAAAGGAGGAGGAATGAAAAATACGAATATTTTCCACCCACCCACACAATCCTTCTATTGATTTTTTCGCCCACGTGCGCTAGCTCCACACACATACACACACACACCAGCACCAGCAGCAGCATCAAGCTGTGTGTGAACTCTATTCAATATTTACCAACTGCTACTGCTACTCTCCTCCTCCTCTTCCTCCTCCATCAGCCCTGACTCTTCCAGAACTCCAAAGTCAACTTGAAATGGAACGGGGAATCTAGGGCCACACACACACAGTCAGTAGGAATAAAATGGGAGTTTCTTCCATATGATGTGTGTGTGTGTGGAGGAGGACGTAGAGAGTTTGAAACATCCTTGTTAATGAGGTTCAGGATCATGCCAATCTGATTTTGCAGACTCTGACTCTATCTTCCCTGCACTCTGTCTTGAAAAACATTCCTCCTTCTTCCTCCTCTCTTCATCATTTGTCACAGACTGTTCTCAGAGATCTGAGATATTGTCGAAGGAACGAGGGAAGAAGCAGGACTAACAATGAGTGTTGAAAATTAGAGGAAATAGGAGAGAAGAGTGTGTTAAAATAAATTGTTTATTAGACAGACGGCAAACAATTTGAGAAAAAATGCGATGATGTAAGGATGATTTTGGCAAGGAAAATTCACTCCCACGCCTGATTTTTTAAAGATCCTCCTCCAAGTGTGGGAGGACAGATAAAAAAGAGTCGAATGAACATTTAATAGTTTTTTGGTAAATAAGAGTTTTATTATCTTTTCTTTTACCTTTTGACCTTGTGTGTGCTTGGCCGTTACCTGGGAAATGTTGATGACACAACTTTTGATTATTACATGTTTACTGACTAGGCACATGACACGATTTTGTCTCACGAGACTCACGAGACAAAGTCGTGGACAGCCTAGCCCATGAGATGGGTTTTCACCTGAACAAAATGTACGTCATACAAAATGTCAACAGAAATTTATATTGACATTTGAAATCTTGGGGATAACAAAAACTTACCTGCTACTTACTTGCTACATGCAATTACTATTTGGGAAAAAATTGAGTGTCCGGAGAATCCAGTAAATTAATGGGACTTTTGAGTAGAGAAAAGAGAATAGAAGGAAATTGGAGCTGTCGTGAAATCATCCTACGAAATCAATGTTGACTCATCAGACTGATGGGTGTGAGGGATTGGGAAATTAAATGTTACAATTTTCAACAGAAGAATCAGAAGACAAAGTCGACACTCTTTACACTCATACAAATGATGGAATAGAATGACCAAGATTCTTCCTATTCTTCATTTAGAAGAGGAGGTGGAGGAGGAAGGGGTGGTCAACGTATTTCCTTGTACACTGCAATCGGGACTGAAGAGAGGGTTCGACGTCAAAGGAGATGGGAGAATTGCGGCCCGGAAACATGTCAATTGGCATTTATTCTGTGTGCATTTTAAAGCAGGTCGCAAATCAATTATCAAAACTTTTATCTTGGCTACTTTTGCACCTTTGGTTATGGTGAGTTCAGTTTAAATATCCAAATAATTATTTTATTATAAATAGGATTTTTAATGAATGAATCTCTTTTTTTAGTTAATGGGACTTTGTTACATTTGTTGGGGTACGGAAGAAATGAAAGAGACGGAAAGGAAATTTGCATTGATTCTTGACTGTTCTCCAACTTTCCTTCGGATCCCTGTTCTCCTCACTGCCTCCACATTTATTCTCGGTTTATTTTTGATGATTTTGGGCATTCATTTTCGTCAACGACTCATTTTGTTTGGAGTGAGTGGATTTTTTATGTTATGAAACAATTATGGTTCTAATTATAAGGAATTAATTTGTGGGATTTTCTGAAATATTTCCAGTGCGTTGGTACATTAGTCGTCAGTTTAGGGATAGAAATATTTACAATTACAAGGATGGTCATTCGTTCTAGTTCGAGCTACTTGAAATCCTTCCTTGAGGAACACTTGTCTTCTTTTATTGAACAAGATGTTGGCAAACATGGCTCTAAATGCAATTTGATGAACAAAATCCAGCGAGAGGTAATCGTAGGATAATCTCAATTTTAAACAATGTTTAAATGAAGAAAAAATGTTGTAGAATTTTTGGGAATGAAATTGATTGAAAATATTCCTCAGTTTAGTTGCTGTGGGGTTTCAACCTACAAAGACTGGTTCACCATCAATGCATGTAATCAAAGTAGAGAGCTTCCCAAGTCATGCTGTCAATTTCCTATTCTCAGTGAGAAGGACAGAAAGTGTTATGACACAAATAACAACAGTGATCCTACATGCTGGGCTTTGTCAAGAAAGGTATGTTTTCATTACTACTTACGTCGAATTAATTTTGAAAAACAACAACTGATACTTTCACTGGATTTGTCCAAAACTTTTTTTAAAAAAAGAATCTCGCAAGTAGTGTTGAAGCGCAAATCACACTTTTAAAAACTGCGAAGGTACATCATTAAGTCCTGTAAACATGTTTACACGAGTTCAAAACAAATTTCCAACTTGTATTTGTTACAACAACTTTCAACACGTTCCGCAATTCATTTTTAAACTCGTTGGGGGGTCAGAATGGAATTGTCAGGTCGGTCAACCAAAATCACTTTCTTTTGCTGTTGTCCCCGTTCGCTTTACTCTGTCTCTCCAAAGATCTTCCCTGTTGTCCCATGTCAATGTCAGTTGTCCTCTACTCACGTCACATAATTTTGGAACTTGAACCTCCTTGACATTTCTCAACTCCTCAGCTTTCTCCACACCATAACTTTCTCCATGTTGGTGTTGAGTAAGGCAAAGGTCAAGTGAGGAAAGGAAGAAGAGGTGAAGGACAAAAACTCTTGTCCATAAAGTTGAAGTAGTTAGAGCTACATTCAGGGAAGGTACGAGAAGTGTGTGCCTTTCATCCCGGATTCTAAAGTGAGGACAAGAGAGAGTCGATATTGAAAATAATGGCAACATTTAAGGATTTCATGAGAAATAAAATACTCTTTTTGAGTGTACCTCTTTCTCTGCTTTTAATTTTTCAAATGGTAAAGTGAGACAAAAAGTTTGTAGCTTTCAGTATGTCTTATTTATTTATTTACTTCAGTAAGTAGATGTCAAATTACTTAGAATTGGAAATAAGAGTAATATTTGTACAGGGGATTTGACTGAGCCCATTTATATAGAGAGGATCAATGAATGGCATCAAAGTTGTGTACACACGACCCGTCTCAGTCGTCAGACATGAATGAGGAATGAGGAGGAAGAAGAGATAGATGGACAAAGCAAAAAGTTGACAAAGGAACCGGACCCAGAGACGACGAGTGTGAGACTTGTCAGAAATAAATTTGTGGTTGAGTTCTCAGACTCCAATTATAATTTTGTAAAGGGGGAAACCACAAGTCCAACAAACTCTCACAATCCTCCCAAAATAATTCACTTCTGCTCTGGACAGTAACACTGTAATGTACTCCACACACACACACACAAAGCCTTCTCTCTTTGTATATTAATGTTGCTGGGTAGGATCATACAACTTAGTTTAGCCAGCTAAGCAATTACAGTGTTAATAAGGGCGGGTTCAAGTGGATTAGGCAAAGTTTGAGGTCTCTCCCGGGTAGCATAAAGGATTATAAATTACAAGAGTTATTATGTAGGGCAGAGTCGGTTGTAAAAGCGAGGTACTTAATAATTGACTTTGTTATGCCGTATTATGCTGCACAAAGACTTCAAAAATATTGTTCAAATTTTTTAAAATTATGCACGTCTACTTGTATCGTATTCGACATCATCCTCGGTGGAATATAAATTTGAGGTCTGGAAAGAATATTTTTAAATACAATTGCACAACTGAAAAACTGCAAAACTAATCATATTTGTTCAAAAATAGTTGTGCAGTTCTCTTTGCCCACTTGGAAAATTACTTTGGAAAAGTTCAAGACTGTTCAAAAGTATTTTCCGAGAAACTTTTCAAAGAAATAATGTTATTAGGATTCAAATAAATAATAATCCGAAGGACCAATCTCTACTTTTTCTTGTACTTATTGTGTGTGTGTGTGTGTGTGATAGGGGATCTCAGAAGTTTATTTTCTCAACCCACCATGGCCGTGTATGGGGAATGATGAATTAAAAATTTAATTCATGCTCTCCAAGAAACTCTGATCTAATCCATGGATAGAAAGAACAGACAACCCCCACCATAAAGGCAATGTATAAACCATTTCGTAACTAATTTCCAAGGCACATCAAACTCAGAGCGAAAAGAGAACATTCCGTATAAATAATTCAAGAGAGACCCCTCCATAGTCTCCAGAGTAATTTCATGCCGTGTGTGTGTTGCGGGTAATGCCAGGTACAACATAACTTTATTGTCAAAGTACAGAGTACAAGGGAAAAACCTTGGAGGAGGGTGGACAAAATTCCAAGAAAAATCCTTCTTCTCTATCCTCTCAAACGGAACATGTAAAACAGTTAGGATAAATCCGATTTACGGTGCATTATGTAATGTCAAATGTATGGACTGAGCTTTAGATGTCTAAAAATATGCGATGCGATGGCTTTCCCCGAGATTTTTTATTTGTCCGTTTAGTCTATGCTACAGGTCAACTCAAAATGTCTTTGATCTATATAATCATGTTCTATTCTCCTTCAGGGTTGCCTGGAACCCATACAAAAATACTTGGCCATGGATGACCGTCTCAAGTGGGTGTATATTGGAGCTGGGCTCATCACAATTTCCCTCACTATTGCCATCCTCTTATGTTACACCCTTCCCAAATGGCCCCGAGGTCGACCTTTGACATTAAAGTATGTGAAACCGGATATTCACACTTTAATCCTTCAACTCGTGGATGAATTTATACTCAAATTATTTGGTGAGGATGACAAACTGAGTCCAACACTGACCGACTATGTCAAGATCCAAATTGACCAATGTACACATTTGGAGAGTGTCCCATCTTTGTTGACTACCCTGAATGACACACTGTACTACGTCAAGTATCCAAGACCACCTGATCTGGCTCAACTCATTCTGAGGGGAAAACCCGGACTTGTTTCTAAATTCGAGCGAGGTATTTCTGTCATTTAATTTTGCGTCTTTCTTTTTAAAAAAAATTATTAAATACTTTAAAAGAACAATTTATTTACGTAGAGATGCGAAAAATACGAAACGAGGTCAAGAAAGGGGATTCAAGCGAAGATGGTCACACTTTGATAGATTTTGTTCCACAAGTCCCTCGGAACAGCGTTCAGGAATTACCCGAATCATCTCCATCTGCATCTGTCCCTTTGATTGAGACACTGAAGAAAGAATCAAAAAATCGTCGCATCTCAGCCATCGTTGTCCCTCATGAACTTAAACAGAGAATGAAGAATGTAGAGAAATTCCTCCAGGCTTACAATGACAAGGAGAATAGATTACGGAAAGAACACTACTCACTGGAAAGAGTTCATGGTCCAGTTGACATGATCATGTCCAAGCCACCGAGTGTAAGTAGCCTTCCCAACGGATTTGGTTGAATTCCGTCAAAACATTTTTGGGAGCTCTGTGGAAAGGTTTGAACTATTTGAGGATCATCATCATCATCATCATAGTACTCCCTTGGTGGGTGAGGCAGAGATGGCTACGGAACGGGAGAATTTTGTGAGGGAAGTCTCTAGCATCGTGTCCAAACATCTTAAAAGGAAGGGAACTAAATAATTTAATCCCCCTTTTTTAAATGAACTTTTCTCACGCAGCGTTTTCCTTGTCGTTTTCATTGTCCTGTGTTGTAAAGTGTGATGTAGCATTTACCAAATAATTTTCGTGTCCTCTTTTGTTGTGCTATTTGTGTGTTGCGTATGATGATAAAATTATTTTCTAGTAAAGAGTCTAAGGAATAAAAGTTTTTGATGCGTGGTGAGTTAAACAGGTCGAGTTTATTTACAAAAAGTCAGTTAAACCATTTTTAAATATGCATACCATTTGAGTCAGAGTAGAGGAAATATAAACAATATAAAAAATAATTCGGGTTATCGTAGAATAGAAGAGGAGAAAATACTTGAACCAAAACATAAATAATTTATTAAGAGGAGGGGTGACAATCCTTACTAGAAGAAATTGGCAAAGGACTTTCTCCAACATTTGCATTCACCTGTAATACACACACACGCACACAAAAGAAAAACACGTCATTATAAATATACTTGGTTAATCAATAAAAAGTTTTCCTATTGTAATTAATGCAGAATCATACCAGGAATGAGGAACCAGTCGTAAAATAGACGAAACTGAATATTTTAAAGAAAAAAAGTCATTTAAGTTTTTTAAAATAGGAATTGAATGCGTGAGCATAATAAATTAAACTACTTTTCTATTAATACCTGATAGCATCCAATTTCATCGTAGCCATCACATTGCTTTGATACTGAACTATTATTATTGCTTGTAGGGTAAGAAGAAGAGGAAGAAGATGAAGAAGAAGAAGAGGGAATACTTTCAGTACTGTCAAGTAGACCTCCATCATAATTTCTAACAATTTTCCCTGAATTAGAACCGTTTCTTCTTTTCCTCCGTCTCATCCTCAGTCCAAAAGCTGGAGGTTCTGTCGTTGTTGTGGTCGTCATATTTACAAAAGTAAAAGTTTGCTGCGATTGTTGGTGTAATTGTAAATGTGGTTGACGACGGCGATAATGTGGTTGGGCACTTCTCTTTTGTCTTTTCAATTCATTGTACTCAGTCGACTTGACAACGACGGAGGGGAGCGGAAATGCTGCATCCGGGTAGTATAATTCTGATTCATATTGTTCCATTAGTTTATCAGTCATTCTCATCTTTTAACATACTTTAATTTATGACAAAAATATTTACCAGCCACGAGGAGACTTTGCCATCTTGGAGAAGTACGACAATTCCCTTCCATGTACATACAGTTAGACTGGATACACTTGGTCACTTCTACTGTCTGTGTAAAGTACCCTTCTCGAGGGATCTTCAGAAATCAAATCATAATTATTATCAACATTATTATTCTAATAAAAAATTAAATAGTTATAGTTGAAATATTTCCATACCTGTACAACATATCGCCATGCACCTTCATGATTCCGGGCAAAAACGGGGGTCAAGTACTCAGCAGCTGAGGGACATGGAGTTTGAGGAGGCATTCTTTGTTCTTCAATAACAGCTGGATTGACTGCCTCAGCCGTGACAAGAGGCTCAACATTGGACGAAGAGGTCACTCCAGTCACACTCGACTTTAACTGATGAAGAAGTTGATGAGAAAGTCTTTTGTGAGTGTCCTGAGAGACGAGTCGTTGGAATCCTGATGGCAACTTGTCGTACATAGTATTCAAAATCTTGCAAAATCTGTTTTTTTTGTGATGGTAGCCACAACACACACACAAAACAAGAAATTAATGGATCATTCAAAAGAAATTGGTAGCATCAACAATGATTATGTGTGGTGTAAAATTTAATTGTGAACCACACGAAATTCTCACCCAAATCAAAAAAGGGAGACAAAAAAGAGAGAGAAATGACATGAAAAAAATGGAGGTGGGTGGCTTACATGGCATTCTCACACAAATTATTTGTATTCCGATGAAATTGTTGAACCTTGGGTGCATGGGTTCTTTTCACTCTCGACCCAAATTTATTTAATGATCCAAATCCACGACCACTACTGTTTTTTGTAAAAAAAAGAAACAACGGCAAAAATGAAAGTGTCAATTAAATGTGAACCAATTCTCTACGTACTATTAAAAGGTGAGGAGGATGTGATAATTCACTGAAAAGGGTTTTTTCCTCAAAAATATCTATATCTATATAACAAGGAGAAATTCTTGCTCAACGCTTCTGGGAGTAAAAAGTCGATGTACAAAGGAGGAGAGGAGACGAGAGTCAAACTCATAGATTTTTATTTATCTAAATT
>WJFB01002550.1:0-18466 GCA_009870185.1 Pygmarrhopalites habei
AACCGATTTTGCTTATCATTCTACTAAGTGCAAACTTTGTATTGACTAATGAGTCGGACGGTAAATGGGAACTTTGTTGTTGATCTGACCTTTCCTCTGGCCCATAGAGCCCTTCAAAATTCAAAAATCAAAATTTTAAAAATTTTATTTCGGGGGAGTGGGTTAATAACATCACCTAACTTTCATCTCTAAAAATAGCTAAGGTGCTGTAGTTTTATGAAAAAATTATGCCAATTATTGAAAACGCAAGTCCAAAGTACCCTTTGATCGTTCTCTCCCTTTCGTTTTCACCCTTTTCCAAAATACGTATACTTAAAGATTGCCACACTTTGCCACAGAGAACTCCGCTCAATGCTATGTAAGTATGTAGGTATGTAGGCGTACGTACCGCATCGTCTCAAATGACACTCATGACATACATTATAGAGCCCTGTGTTAACGCAGACACATACTCAATTTTAAACAGAAAGGAGTTAGTCAACGAGTACTGGATGTTTTTAATTAAAAAAATGATAACTGCTCAAAATTAGGAAGGAGCAAATATTCCTAAATCTTTTTGTCACAAAGTAGGATGATTCAATTTGTAAACACTCTTAAGGGTAGTGGAGGGGAAGGTTTAGAGACAGCATCGGGAATATTTCTGGAAAGTTCCCTTGTGAATCTGGTCATTTCTGTAATGCTCAATATCCAGGAATTCGAAGGGGAATGAAATGTGGGGAATATTTCCCTGTCATTTCCTTCAGCTTTCCATGACACAATGATGGGACAACAAGGGGAAAAATTGGTGTCATACACCTCTGCGTGTCAATTAGGAATTGGGACCGTAAACAGGGATTCTTCTATTCAAATTCCAATTACTTTAATTGAATAGTTGTGAACCTGAAACCAGTCTGTACACCTAGGAAGTATAACTCTTTAGTGCACACAAAACAGAGAACTCTGGAAAAATGCTGACAAGAATACATACTGGAGTTGCCCTTGTCATCCTGGTATTGGCAGCGTCTCAAATTCTAACGACCAGGGCAAATGAGATCACAATGGATAAAGTGGCAAACTTGGCAAAAGAAAGCGTAGATGCGGTACAGTGTACACAAACATACAAATACAATATGTGTACATTTTAAGGACATAAGTATCTACTACGAATGAATGAGGAGACGATAGCCTCTCTTCGATTTCTTTTTACTAATTACAACGGGTGGAGAATAATGTTGTAACGTACTAACTTGTAAAGAATTCTATGATATATATACCATGTAATTACGAATTTTTATTTGTATTTCACAGAGTGCCCAATTCATCACCCAAACTTTACCCGAGACGGCGAAGAGTTTCTGGAAATCATTCTTTCCCTAAAGATGAGACAACGCATGGGCTTACAATAATTGTGATGGAGAGCAGAAATTAATTAATCCTCAATCGGCATGAGACATTTGATTGCCAATGATTTTATTGTCCACAAAAAACATTAAGTAATTAGTAATAAAAATTTGAGTACAAAAATTGTCGGAAATGTGATTAAAACATTTTTCATTTTGAGATGAGGGATTATTTTATTAGGGAAACTCCTTCATTCATTGAGTCAAGTGGAGTAGAATATTTAATGTGCTAGATGGAAATTTCCTCAACACTGACGTCACATACCTTCTGAACCCAATTTGTAAACACGGAGACCTTCAATTCAAAAATATATTATTTATATCATGGTACATAGCATGGAACTTAAAACTCTTCTACATTTGTGATTGTAGGGCGAACGGAGATTGACTGACAGCTTGTCAATATACAAGAAAATGTTTAATAAAGTAAAATTTAGAATGGAGAATATCAGACAAATGTGTAAGTTGTCAGTCAATATGGCCTATTTGTGTGATCTCTTTTTTTATTAAAAACAATAATTCCCGTGATCGGATAATTTGACATTTTACTTACTTTTGTGTAGACTCCGAAAAATCCAGGTCGGGCACCTGTAACACAAATAGATTTGTCACTCACTTAAGTACATACATGACTTGACTCACAACTGATGAACTGAGTAACTGGAATAAAAACGTTTTTGTACAAGGATATTAAACTTACATCCGTATCCCCAGCTCGTAATCCCTATGAAAGGTTCAAAAGTGAATGAAATTTACTATATACGCTTTCAATACATCAAGTAATTTTCTCACCGAAAAGCATACTCTCACAGACCATCGGTCCTCCACTGTCTCCCTACAAATTTATATTGACATTTTAAAAAGAAATTACTCTTTAAAAAATAAACGTACTAGCTGAACAAAGTTACTTTACTTGGCAACTATCCCTTCCACCTTCCTCAAGCCCCGCACAAATCTGCAGTAAAGGGCGATGTGAAATTTACTTGTGAGAAATTAATTACAATCAGTTATGCATACGATAAACTTACCATGCTGGCCGTGATTTCTTGATTACTATAACTTTGTTCACAGTCTTCTCTTTTGACTAAAGGGACGTCAACATAGCGTAAAATGTCCGACACTCGTCCTCTAAAATATTTTACTTGTGTGTTAATTAATTTCTTCGCCTCAATGGAATGGATAAATTAGTTCCTTACCCCTCTTCTTCCGTTCCCCATCCACTGACTCTGCAGTTAGTCTTCTCTGCAAATTCTCCAGCATATTTTGGCAGAGTGACGGGTTGGATAAAATCATCAAATACTAGAGGCTCATCCAACTTTTGAAAATGAATTTAAAAAATAATGATTCCAAAAGACGAATGTACACAAAATGAATTGGAGAAAATATCCTCACTTCAAGTAAAGCAACGTCATTATTGACTGTTGACGAGTCATAAAACTCATGGGAAATAATTTTAGAGACGTTTCGTCTCACTCCAGTGGATGACGAAACATGGATTGTCCCACATAGAACTGAAATGGCTGGTGCTTTTCTGTTGGCTACGCAATGAGCTGCTGTACTATAAATCAAAATGTAGAAAAAAGATTAAATCTTAATTAAATATAAGGACCATGTTGACTCCTCAAGTCACTTACAGTACATATTTGTTGGCAATGATGGACCCTCCACAATAATGAGAATATCCAGTCGAGGTCTTTTTCTGCAATGACACTTGATACTTGAATTGTCCATCTTTTTAACAGGCAAAGGAAAAACTTTTTGGTAAAATTACCCAAATTTGATTGCAACCCGTGTAGTAATGGAATGGAGGGCGGACAGTAAGTTACCTGTGGCTAATTCACCTCCTACGATACGATCTTCATCAGTGACATTTGTGTACACGCTATATTGAGGCAAGGCAGCTAGCCTATCTGGAAATTGTGGTAGCCTAGAATCCCCTAATTAAGATTGGTCAAGACTGTGCTCCACAATCAACGATTTTGAATTTATACACGAAATGTCAAAATTTTTCTCAAATTACCAAAAATCCAGAGACAGAGAAATATGAAAAGGATTTTCATGATTCCTAGGAATAAATACGCCCGTTTCTTTATGAGACTAAAAAGAAAATAAGGGAATAACTCTGCAAGGGAGCTCAAGGGCTAGGGGTGATTTGAGTCACCTTATTTATTTAGTATCGCCGGGAGCAGTTCCCTAGAAAGTAATAGTGTCTACTTTTGTTGAATGAGAAGGCATTTTAAAAGTCAAATCCTGAAAATAGTCTTTTGAGTGAGTGTGTGAGAGCAAAGGGCGTGTCAATATATGAACAGGCTATTAACCTCGAACCAAGCTAAAAAGCAGGAGGATCATAAGACGACAAAACCAGTTGATTCAGTGATTTATTCATCAGAGAAAACATATATTATTTTGTATATAATAATCATAGTATTGTACGAGGAATTTGTTTTTTTCTTCTTCAATAAATAAAAATAAGAAAGAATAACGTGAGAAAGGGAGAGAAAAAAAGAGAGGACAAAATGGCACTTTATAAAAATAGATTAAATCAAGGAAACAAAGAAGTCAGACCAACACATATCTATATCATATTTATTTTTCACAAAAAATCCTTTTTTTCTGGGGTATAATATATATGCATATATAGTTCGAGTTTGAACACGAAAAGCTATATGTTCATATATTTTTTTTCAAAAACACTTTGATGTCCTTTTTTTCTCTTGAAGCACATTATTTTTTTTTGTATACATCTGGCTACATATACAATCCCGTTTTGTTTTTTTGTGCACCATACCTCTAAACAATGAATTGTCTTTACACAGTATCAGATGTAGTAATGCATATATAACAACATTGACAAAAAGGACCCGAAGAAAGAAATTTCTCTTTTACTTACTAATAATCATGGTTATTATTAGTAATATTGGTTTGCTATTTTTTTCCTCTTCTTCTTCGCTCAGATAATAATATTTATAATCTAATCATAATAATAATAATTATGATATTCCTGCACAATCTACAAATGTCGAAGGAGATATTTGTTTCTTCAAAAGTTTTCAAGTTGCTTCTGTCGTCCAATGAATAGACTGTTTTGACATAATAATATTATTATTGTATTATTATTATTGTATTATTTAATAAAGTTCACATCAATTGCAAAAACGAAACTCTTACCCATCAACATGTATACAATTACAGTATAGCTATTTTGTACACAACATACAAAGAAGTTGAAACCTATATCTTTAGAAATTCTATGGAGGTATATATTGTATATATTTGTTAACAATTCTTTTTTGGCAATATATGATGATTATATTATGCCAACATGAAACAGAAAAACACAAATGTTAAGGCTTATATGTCATGTCTTAAATATATTCTTTATGTTCTATATATCTTGTATATTATATCCTGACTGTAAATGCAAAAGAAAATCATCCTTCTTTATTTGCTCTCATTCATTCGGTACAGTAGCTTTCTCCACCACTGCGTTTAAGGACCCACACACACACTCACAGATCCACAACAGAGAAAACACTCACACGACTCCAATGAATATAATAAGAAAATCAATAACAATGTTAAATGGTCTAATACAGACTAACAATTTTAATAGCTTATTCAACATATACATAATTTTTTTCACTTCCCATTCACAAAACATTTTTTTTCATTCGTGTAAACCAATAAGTTTTTAAAAAAAATTTTCCTAATTTTTCCCTTACTTCTCTCAAACAAGTCCTGTCATATATATCTTGTGTTGTAAATATATTCCAGGACTATTGGTAGTGACAATCATCAACATATAATCCAATAAGTAATTAATTGTAGTGGTTATATAATTTAAATATAATAAGTAATACAGTATGAATGAAGATGAAGACAGCTGAAGCGACTTGAATGTTGTAGCAAAGGTACATTACAAAACTATTTGTGGTGACAGTTTGAAAAATAATTTTCTAAACTGATGTGATGAGGAAGTTACTCTTTATGGAATATAATAATAATATCAAGATATAGGATAGAGAGAGAGAGAGAAAGAGATGGTCTCCCTCCATCTTATATAAGTGATAATATAATATTTTTACATGTAAAAGTCGGAAGCCTTTGAAAATTTCGTTTAGCATAATTACTAAACTATATTATAATATATTAAATGAATATTTCTTTTTGAATCAGTTTAGCAGCAAGTCACTCCAGCTGGATCATAACAATAAAGAATATATATGTATGTATCAATAAAAATTAATTGTACAATATAATAAGGTAGATATAGTTTCACAGAAAAAACAACAAAATAACTCAACATTGTAAATATATAGCTTGTTTCTCCTTCCCTCCGTTCTTCCTCTTCTTCTATAATATAAGATTTAAAAATTTTTTTAAAACAATGATATAACCATTTTTCTAGACATTTTTTTTAAATATATATAATATATCCTCTTTGATTTCCTCCTACATTGTAGATTTTTCCTAATCTCAATTCCGCGACTACTTTGAATATGTATATATATATATATATATCTAATCCTCACACGTCAATTCGTCGTAACGCTAACTTTCTTTTCACTCTGTTTGTTTGGTTATATTAAATTCTTACAACTATACTTTGTATATGCTAAAAACTGCATTTTCATAATTTGTACAATTACGGAGTTGTTTACTTTTACACATCATGTGTTTTGCTTTTCTAGCCTATATTTTATATTATAATATATTTCTATGTAGTATAACTTAATATTTGGATATTTCAGTATTGCAAATTAAATGCCTTTCTACTTGAAAATGTTTACTTTTTTGTTGTAGTTGTTGGTGAGAAAACAAACATGTATATATATGTGTATATTTTGATTTGAACTTATACAAAATTTGCTACTTAAATTAATGTGTACTTTGGGATTTTCAGCTACATTACTATGCATTATCATTACTAATGATATTCGTTCTTTTTTTCCTCTCTTCTCGTGTGTGAATAAATAGAACTCATGGCTAACTCAAAAAGTCAAAATGCAATTAAGTATGTTATAATATAGGTATATATACACATAATATATGAACACATATTATCTGTATATATATATGGATGTATGCCTGTCTCTGTATACTATCTTGTTTTGCTTTTCTTTTGTTGCATAATATTACTTAATATTCATTATAATTATGTAATAGTTTAGTAGAAGATTGTAGTATGAATATAACTGAAAATACTAAGTACATCTGAGGTCTGTCGCCTATAGACCCACACATAAATTACTAACTCATCAAGGTAATATTATACGTTATATAATATTTGGTTTACAGATTATTCTCACTAAAAATATGTATGATTGAAAATAATATTATTAACTCTATTGAACATTATACAGAATATTACTATTTTGTGAAAAAAAAAACAAAAAAAAATTCAATTCCTCTAATTCATGATCAATTCTGGCGTTAGCTCACCAGATAGTTCATATGGAGTTTTGGGTAATCATAACTCAAGCCTGGAAGGAAAAGAAAATTCAATATATTAGTATTAAAAGTGTTATTATAATTTCCAATAGACATATGAATCAGTGCACAATGTCTATTTCACTTTTTCTCCTATACAACAATACTCTTCTTGTACTAGTTTGCCTTAGCTGTCTACCATGACTCAACTATGACATGTCGATCAATACCTGCTGATGATGTCCTTGACTCTATTGAGGAATGGAGCAAAATGAACCGAGTTAGCCTCCTGTTGGGTTGAAACATGTAAGAAAATTTTTAAAACTTGGTTAAAAGGGAGGTAAGGCGACGTTGTTCAACAATTTCTCATGATTAAAGAAACTGTACCTGCATGGCCTTCACTTCATTCATATACTTGTCAATCGTATGTATATTGGGGGGTTCGTGAGTTCCGGGCAGTGGAAGCGAACTGAAAAAAAAACAGAAGAGAATTATTAGCACATTAGTATTTAGTAATATTAACATCAGTAGAACACTAATACGTCACACGACTTGTTTTGAGAGTGCAAATGAGCTTAAATGACTGGAGTTTCAAACACTTTCGTCCATCCTATCCATCTACTACAACATATGAGAAATATTGGCCGGATCTTGTCTTTGGAGATGATGCATTGGACAAACCAATTCGTCTCATTAATCAATTGATTCCAGGTGAAAATTATACATTGAATGAATTGGATGAAATCTCTGAAATTGCTAATATTCTGTCAAATGTAGATGCGAGTATTCACTATGAGAGAGATATGGATTCACTTAAATGGTAGTCTCATTGGGGAAAAATAATTTGATTGTTTTTTACATTGTATGTATTGCTACTGTGAAAAACCAAAATCTTTAAATCGTTCAACACTGTTCACTAAAGATAACTCGACATGAACTTAAATTACTCCAAAATAATTTTGTTCACTTGTCCTTAATTAATTTATAATGTATAGCACTTACGCAAAGCTCGTAGCCAAGACACTTCGCAGTCGATTCAAATTTTGACTCAACATTTCATTTTGAAGCTTTTGTTGCCTCATCTCGTGCTCCATTCTCTCAATCTCGGCTTGCATTTGCTCCACATGTTTTTGAAGCGTTGAATTTTGCTCTTCACATTCTGCTACTGTTTTTCTAAGGGCTCGTAATTCCAATTCTCGTGCTGTTATTGACAAATTTGCCAAGAAAAAAGACAGTATTAGTACTCAAATCATTGCAAAAAAGTAGCAAAGTGAACACGATAATTTTTCCCTCAAATAAGAAATTTACTAAAATATATACACTTTATTGGTACTTAATATATCTCTTCTGAAAAAAAAATTCAAGAAGTAAATATTTTGATCAATTAGTAAAAGTAAAAAGAATAATAAAATGAAACAATTACTACTAATTTTTCTTGTTGAATTACCTTTGTTCCTCTCATTTTTAAAAAGTAAAAAGAATAATAAAATGAAACAATTACTACTAACTTTTCTTGTTGAATTACGTATTTTTGAACAAGTTTCAGCAAGCATGCAGTGGGCTCATTATATAAGTACGCTAGAGACGCCCTTGACTACATTGGCGGCAAACTAAAAATTTGTCGTTTTTCGAACATCTTTTTTTCCCCTTTGACACGACACTACCAATAAATTTGAAAACATAATGGAGGGGTCATGTAGCAGCACCCGTCCCAGTACTAATAATAATAAGGTACGACTAGTTCTTATCGTAAACAATATCAAGTAAATGTGTGTAATTTTTTTTGTCAATTTGTATTGTTGTCCACGTTTAATCATAGTTTCTTACCATTTTACCAGTACCAACGGAAAATTACAGAGGATGATGATGATGATGGCAGTGGTGGTGGCAATAAAAAGAGGATAAAGACTGACCAAACCACCAGTAGTAGCAAGTCAAAATACTACAAGTGTCTTTTGTGCGACTATGTGACGAGGGTGGGAAAGTTGATGTCTCAACATTTAAACAGAACACACAAAAACAGCCTAGTGCCGGGGACACAGAAGACAATGAAACCAAAGGATTGTATTGTGAACGACCGGTCGGAAATTCAACAATTATTTCAAAACGAAAGAAGGACAGAATATCTTTTTCCTTGCCCCCACGAAAACTGTGGCAATGGTTATGGGTCAAAAGCAACACTTGATGCTCATCTAGAGGGGTCACACTCCGAGAGATACCGATTTTGTTGTTTTCTGTGCGGGAGAATGGAGTACTCACCAAGAAATCTCAACAAACATTTCTCGGATAATCATTCAAAAGGTGAATATGACATGAAGAAATGTGAAGAATTGATGACAAAGATTTACCAAACTAATAACATTCCTCATCAACCGTCATATCCCTGCCTGTACTGTGAAAGAGTATTTGAATTTCCATTCCTGGCCAACACACACATGAAATCTCACAACCTGGATAACAGAACATGTAAAACATGTTGGAAAATTTTCAGAGCCCCAGCAATTTGTGAAATCCATGAAAAAAGTCATGACCCGAGCAAGAAAAACTTTGCGTGTGACAAGGATAGTTGTGACAAACGATTTGCAACAGCTTTCTCTCTGGATCAACATCAAAAATAGTCTCCAATCCACAGTAAAGAGCCAGAGTTTCAATGTACAAAGTGTAAGAGAACCTTTTTTTGGCCAAAAGTCTTCAAGGAACATCAGGAAGATGACGACTGTTCAGATGCTACAAGACCAATTTACCGTTGTCACATATGTAGGCGTATCTATTACCAACAAATAAGTCTGGACAAACACCTACAACGTCATGAAGACGGTACTTTAAACCTACAAGTCCCACCCATAAGTGTTACCACCAACTACTACTACTTGTACTGTAACATACTATTTACTACTTTTTTGTCTTTTGCACAGGAGCACATGACCAAAATTTATCGGAAGATGATTAGCATCTGCAACGAAGTGATGCACCTTGACCGCTGCAATGTCAACAAGTCAAAGGACGAAGCAAAGAGTAAGTACTTTGTAAATACATGTATGTGTGTGTATACAATCATACTTATACTTGTATATTCTTTTGCAGCTCATATTATCATTCTACCATGTTCCCACATTGACAAGGATGGGAAAAAATGTCCAAAAAAAGCTGTCATGTTTACATCAGCGACAGTTCCTTGTCATCATATAAGAAGGCTGTTGTATGAAATGATAAAGGGTCAAGCGTGCACTAGTTTACACAGTCACTCTGAAGGAGAGGTAAGAATTTTGTACATACCTACATAGTGCGTATATACTAATATAAAATATTACCATATAATATATTACAATAATTATTATGACATATTATGTGTGTATATGATAATTTTAGGGACATGTTTTTGACGTGTCAGAAGCGAAATTTGTAGACAGTGGTACCAGTTCCTATGTTATGCACATTGTGAAAAAGATGATTGTGAAAATGGCCAAGGTGAAGGATGAAAATCCCATCAAAATCACGAATCACACAGAATATGAAACCTACCACTTGTATGACGACTCTGCTCTCATTGAAATCAACCGAATTATGAGGGATGAAGACCTAACCTCTAAATCTGAGACAACTCTTCTCGCTGACATGAAAAAGCACTTGGGTGGAATTCTCAACAACGGCGAAACAGTCAGAAAACATCCAAGTTTAATCTTCAAAGACAACTTGGTATATTCCACAATTTTTTTTAAAAAAAAAACTAACTGTCTTTCAATTACCTTATAAATATCACTAAAAATTAAGATTAATATAAATAATAATAAATAAATAAATAAATATGTTCCAGTTCCAGTTTGATTTTGACGAAACCGATGGTGAAGGGGACGATGATGAAGATCTTGAAGACGCCGAGTGGGACTCGGAAGAAGAAGAAGAGGACTTGTACGACTAAAGTTAACCCTACTTAACTTGAATTTTTGTTAAACTAGTTACTACTTAAATTTATTTAAACGGCTTACCCTTATTGTGATCGAGAAATTCTTCGGTAAAAATTGGGATTTCCATGCCAGAATCATGATTCAAGTGACTCGGTCGGTTCATCATGTTCATGGCAGAGCTTCCACCAGCTATAGAACCCATATGGCCGAAAGTGCTATTACCGGACGCCGATATGTTCATGTCCAGCGGGCTACTCTGCTGACCTGAATGATTCTTCTTTTTTCTCTTAGTCATTGTTTTGTACGACTCAGTCTTCTTGTACGCGCTCATTTCTCGCTCATAATTTTGTTTGTCAGCCTCTGAAAATGGATACAACAAATATTTTTTAATTAATATCTGATCTAGTTTTTCCCAATATCAGAAAATGTACAGTGCAACTCTTTTCAAAAGTTAATAAAAGTAATATGATAGTCATTTTTTGTTAGGGGTAAAAAGTACAATAAAATACATTGGGAAAAATACACATACAATGTGCATTTAGTATGAAGAAAAATGTGACATACCCGCACTATCCAAATATTTTTGTTTGATGTCTCGATCCATGTTATTCCACTCTTGTGCCAACTGCCCTGCAAAATAAATGTATAATATATAATTAGTTAATCGTTTTGAGATTTTTGTTGTTGTTTTTCCTTGGTAAGTACATTATGAATACCACATACAACTGGTATCGGATATTCAATAAATTTACAGAATCATATCTACGTGTAATTCGAAGTATGTATTAATCACTTACGAATAATCTCATAAAAAGGCATCTCTGGATACATAGATCGTAACTGGTCACGCCGTTCTCTCATGTACACGTAGTAGCCGGAAAATCGACGCTGTTTCGGTGCGTTGGGATCAGGCTTCTTGTACACTTTTTTCTTCGGCCACGATTTTTTATTAGAATTTTTATTAGGCGTGTTGGGTCCGTCATTACTATTCCCACCCCCATGTGTCATTCCCGAAGTACTCTCACCCCCACTACTACTGCCCTGATTGGAATTAGTTCCCTGGCCGGAAACACCACTCGTTCCAGGAGTGCTCTGATTTTGTCCCTGCTGCTGCTGCTGCTGCTGCTGCTGCGGTGGATGGGCCGGAGGAGGTTGTTGTTGTTGTGGTGGACCGACAGTCATTCCGCCACCCTCACTATGATGTTGTGGACCATGTCCTGATTGACACATAGGAGAATAAAATTTTATTAAAATAAATTGACTCAACATATTATTGAAAGCAGGGTCACATCACTAAAAGGTAAATTACGATTGGCAAAATTATATTATAACATAGACAGGTAGGTAAATAATGTACACAATCTAATTTTCAGTTGACAACCACTACAGTAAGTCAAAATAATTTTTTTGTTTTCATACCTGGTTGAGGTGGAGGGGGCATCATCGTCTGTTGTTGTTGCGAATTCAATTTTGAGAGAGAGAGAGAGAAAAGAGAGAAAGACAAAACATTAGTACATATTATTAACTTTGGGAGGGAATGTTGTACCATCAAACTTAAAATGTTATAGTACACAAGGTGTGTGTGGAATTTCAAAATAAAATTTATATTAATTATTTTATTTACAGGTGGTAAATAAGGCTGGTGATAGCCATTCCTGTTTAACATCCACATCAGATTTGACGAGTCAGATTGAAGAAGACAAACACATGCGAATGAAAAAAAAACGTTCAAAGTGTAAATATCGATGGAACATTGAAAACTTAGATTTTTGATTTTCATTAATAATAACTAATTCAAATAAAACTGTAAGGGATTTTGACAAATGACTTACGGATTCATAGACATGTCCATTATTGGTGGACCATTTATGTTCATAATTCTAGAGTGTACGCTCTCCCCTCGGTCTTTTCGGAGAGTGAAAATTGTAAATGAGAAAAAAAGAGAGATTAAAATTTATTAGACATTTTGTAATTATGGGGTCATTTTGTGAGGAGATGAAGAGTTGAGGAGAACATGTTCAAGAAAAGGTGAGACAATTGGTTGGTGGGAGAGTAAAATTAGGTATAAGAAGTGGTCAAAAGGAATGGAATTGTAATAATATTTTAATCATGATGAAAAGAAAATGACAAAATACGCACTTACCTCGAGGAGAACTCGGTTGAACCAGAAGCTCTCTTTTGATTGTTTTTTTCACTTCCTAAGCGATTTCAATTGAATTTAAGATTTATACTGTTGTTATTATTATTATTATATGATGTGTTGTTGTGTGGTGTGTGTGTATGTTGCTTTTGTAATAAAATAGTTCGACTATATAATAATACGACGCCTATACTTAGCGAATCAACGGAATATGGTGGGTAGGCTTGTTTGGATACAAAGATGCCCTCAGAGAGAGAGAGTCTCTATAATACGAGCTGCTCAGTCTCTAGGAACTAGCTTTTCTATATGTTCCCCCCTTAGGGTTGTCAACGTCCACTCTGTCAAATTTTCAACCTTAGAAATTTTCCTAATCAAAGTTAAAAAAAATTATTTTTTTCCCTAAACTCCGTGATCATTATCCGTCTTGATAATTTTCAATTATTGTAATCTTATTAAATTCAGGATTTCAGTTACGCTTTTAGTTTTTTCCTGGATAAAACTATGAACTTTGTTGTTTTTTAAAAAAAAATAAAAAAAATAATCTTATAATTTTACCAATAAAAAGATTGAAATAAAATTCCCTAATTTATATTTTCTCACTTTAGCTGTGATAGCTTATTAACTGTCAAAGAATGCTCATCTTACATATGTTGAGTTGACGATTTGGTAACGATTTTGTTACATTCTAAACGAAAGGAGGGATGACAGTGACACAATCTAATTGAATTCCTGAATTGTCTCTCAATCAGATAAAAATAAGTTGATTATCAAAAGTTGGTAATGATTGGGATTCCTGGTTACGCGTAGAGGAGGGACAACCCTACATTGTAAACACTCTTTTGGTATATTGGAAAAAACGAGCTCGGCTGTTTCATTGATCCTCACGCCCTAAATTCCCGCTTCATATACGAAATATACATTCCACTAGCCTTTGCCAGTGCTTACAAAGACTTAGAAATGCGCCTAAAGAGCCTAGCTTGATGCGTTATACGCATACTCCCTTCTCCTCTCCTCTCCTGATATGAATATAAAACATGGTGGCGATATTATGGAGGAGACAACATAATATTATACATGTTGTTGTATCTCCTCTCTCGTACCCTCACACATACACACACACATACTGCTTAT
This sequence comes from Pygmarrhopalites habei, assembly GCA_009870185.1. Lineage (NCBI taxonomy): Eukaryota > Metazoa > Arthropoda > Collembola > Symphypleona > Arrhopalitidae > Pygmarrhopalites > Pygmarrhopalites habei. Next base: position 13,986 of record WJFB01002550.1, read on the forward strand.
ATAACTCTGTCAATCTGTACACACACCTGTGACACACATCCACTGCATCTCATTATTATACTACATATCAAAAAATTATCTTCCACTACTACTATTCCTCCTCCTCCTCCTCCCAGTAGTGGGGTAGTAGTCATGTATATGTACAGAGAAAATCTACACACACATAAATACACAAAAAATGCATGCAGGAGGCTCAGCTGTGTGTTTTTCAATTCGCATGCAGTATTTGCAATTCGCACACACACACACTCCACTATACTCATGCAGCTAGCATTTTCGCATTTGTATGTACTCTCTCGTCACCCACAACATCTCCTTCGTTCCTCTACGCTCTGTACAAATGGAAAAAAATCTGAGAGGCCGCGAAAAATCCTCTCGCACAAAGTCCTCCTCCTCCTCCTTCTCAATGAATGTAAACACATAAGTACGCCCGTGTGCACCAATCCATCATATTTGTACGACATGCTAATCAAAAAAAAATTTTTCAAAAAAAATTCTTTTTACTATAATTTACATTTAATTAGGGAAAAAGGTGACACGGCATCATAACATACACGCACACACACAAGTGAGTTTCATCTCTCTCACAACTCTTCAATCATAATAATTACAATAATCATAATTATGTGTTAATCATTCATTATACAATCACACTTTTTGTCTGTGGTGTTAAACCTATTTTTAAACAAAGAGGAGGAGATTTTGAGGAGTCATCCTCAATAGAGTGGCAACCTTAACTTGAGAGAGAAAGCTAAGCTAAGATTGGGCTTAGTGCGAATATATTTTTTTTATAATGGCGGTTAAATAATTATGCCTCAGGCTTTTTCAACCTGACTAAGATATAATCACAGACAGAGAGAGAGAGAACATTTGAAAGATTAGCAAGTGCAATCCACACACACGTTTTCACTATGTGATTATGATGCGATCCGATTTTCACGTAAAATTCCTTGTCATACATACATATATCTACTTACAACTCTGTGTACACTATAGGAAAAAATGCATCAAAACAAACGCACAAGGCTGAACCAGCAAAGCACATGACTCACTCACAAGAGTCACAAGGAACATAGCTTTATAGCAGGAATATACTAGTACTATTCACACAGAACACATATAGTAGGAAATTAGAGGAAATGCAACCAAAGGTTTCATTCAGGGTTAATTCATTCAATATTCTGTAGACACTATGTGAAACACTCCTATCCTAATATACTTACAAGATGGATGATACTACACACATAATCTTTGTTATATACGTAACTTACTGAATGAAAAATCATCTACTCAATTAGTCAAAGTATGTAGACATTGTTGATTCAGTGTGTAAGTGTGGAAGCAGGGCGTCTTTATAAATTATAAAGAACTGAAAAGTCATGCTATATTGTAACTTGCCAATCTCTTCCTCTCCTCACCATCCATAACATCATCGCAAGTACGTACGTACACATGCATTGTACGGAAATGCGAGTAACTTTCGTAATCATACAGAAGAAGAATGTGTGTGTGTGTGTTGTACAACTTTATATTTGTTGAGGCAGGATGTTACAGGTGTGCACGAGAAGGGCATCCACAAACTTTTTTGTGTCATAAATAATATAAATCGCAAGTATATCTCTCTCCCAACTCAGGACACACACACACATGTTTATATTTTTCTTTAGGCATCCACACACTTTAATGTACCACCACGCACACATCACACACGTTCATAGTGTTGGGCTATGCAAATTTTCTACTTGTTTGACAATTTTCTGCCTTCTAATTTCACCAAACACCATCAGGATACTTACCATATACTGTAGTAGGTAAATGTACTCTCCTAATAATTGAGGAATCCCGTTTGTACTTTTTGTTGTTGTTGTTATTTGAACTCTGTGTGTAAATAAAAATAAAATATTGGAAACTCATTAACTCATATGTATTGTATACATTCAGACCCTGTCAAATATCATGCAGCTTTTGATTATATTGTTACCAGTGGAGCATTTTTAGTCTGCTACGCAGACTATGAATCAGTTTTCAATTGAATGTACACATTGTCAATATAATAATTTGGAGGGCTTTAAGCAAGTTTGTACCTTTTTCCTATGCATATAAGATTATGAAGAATAAGGAACAAATCTACTGGACGCACTATAAAAACAAATTGATAAGACTGATGTCGAATGATAGGCATTTATCAAAGGTCACGGAAAGTAACGTTTTTTGATTAATTTGTTTTTTATTCGAATGGAGGCATGACCGTTTTGTTAGCAAAGCATGACCGGTGAAAACCGGTGTCAGCTGCCAGTATTTTGACATCTTACGAAACCTGACTCAAAATAAAAACACTCCAACATACGTAGTCACTAAAAAGTATTTAGTAAATTACCTATTGGGTAAGGCAGTCACAATTTGTCAACAGAATGGAAAAACTTCTGTCAATTTTACACACGTAGAAGTAGATTTATGCCACTTTATAATTCTTTTGTCTGTCTGCCACAAAGGGATGGACAGAGGTAAAGATGACGATGGGAAGGGAAAGAAAAAACTGGGGAAGCACAATTAAAATAATCCGGAACCTGAAAAAATAATATTTTCAGAAAATAATTTTCCAAAAGAAAAAGTTCAGTTTTTTCCAAAACATCCGCACTTGACCATCGACATAACATCGTAACAGATTCTATGCCGCGCAGAGTATAGCTCACTCTACCATTTGGATACGGGTAACAAAAAATATCCGAAACCCCTTTTTTCCCGGACTGATATTCGGAGTTGTGACCCAAAAGACAATTTGCACAACATCTTATGGGGTCAATGTGTGTGCCGACTTTCATAATTTTCCATGCAGAGGGAAAAATTTGCATAACATTTAAAAAAACTCCAATTATTATTATATAGGTAGATATATACAGTGTATGTCAAAACTCTTTAGACCATCGTGACCAACTTGACCGCCAAAATTTGAGTTTGGTGATGTTTCGTTCTCAAAAAATATGATCATAAATAGAATAAAAAGTTGAAGAATTATTGCGAAGAAATTCTTCAACTTTTTTTTAAAAATTTCAAGTTGCGCCTTCCTGCGTGTAAATCCAAAAGAATTACCAAACTCCAAAATTTGGATTTTTTAGTTTTTTAATTTTTTGTTTAAAATTTTGGACATTTTTAAAAAAACTAAAAATCTAAATTTTGGAGTTTTGGATATTGGATATCTTTTGGATATACAAGCAGCAAAAGGCAGAACTTGAAATTTTTTAAAAAAGTTGAAGAATTTCTTCACAATAATTTTTCAACTTTTTATTCTATTTATGACCATATTTTTTGAGAACGAAACATCACCAAAATCAAATTTTGGTGGTCAAGTTGGTCACGATGGTCTAAAGAGTTTTGATATACACTGTATATATAGGTAGCAAGATCGTCAACGTTCCAATATTAATTTTATAAATATTTTGTGAATTGGACTGATACCATGAGTGTCAAGTAATGTCAACTATTTCAATAAGTAAATACATATTATATTATTCAGTACGTACAGTATGTAGCACAAATTCTCCAGATGCCTATTATGCTTTAAAATGTCAAAAAATCTGCATATGAACTATTCCTTTCACCCCTCGTTTGTGCATTTTAATTTGCTTCTAAATACTAACAACTCTTTCTTGTTAACTAAACAGCATATTACAAATACATGTACTAACACACACACACACACACACAAGTGTGTGTGTTATCTCCTTTTTTTCTGTAATTTGAACCCTAGTTTGTGTATCACTGTTACAACCAGACAAGGGTTGCTAAAGTGCGTAGCACTACGTAGTGCTACGATACTACTACTTTAGTATGTATTTACATCACAAGAATGGAACCTATTTTGTATTGATAGACGTATAAAACATTATGTCATGCTGTAAGTCGTGACTCTCTAGTCCGACCTCTTAATGCATGTTCGAACTTGCCATTTTGAATAGAAAGGGATCAGAACCTTGTAGATCCAAAAGTTTAGAGTCATTTAGTAATGATGGGATCCAGGACGTTATGTGCTTCATATGCATAAATATCAATCGTCCTTTGTATCTCATGATTACACGGTGATGATAAGAGTTATATCATATTATGTGATTACAATGGACTAGTAGTTTGCAAATATTTTTAACTAATAATTAATGTATGTCAAAGTGATAATTCTTTTCTGTAATAGTACTTATAAAAATCCCTAACATAGTAATTGATAAAACTTGTCTACGAGAACTGCACATGTTTATCCCCTAGTTAATGTTCAAACACTGATGAGAAAGATGCGTAAACAATTGAGTGATGGTGACTAATAATGAACTTTTTAAAAATACTTCCGATTTTAGATTTCGTATTAGTATTCCGTAAGTTTATTTTTCTTATACCATCTCTGCATTGCGATATCAGATCTTTAGAATATAGATAGATATTATTTATAATTTAGACTTTAATAGAGATTTTTTTAGACTAGTTGAGCTATA
>WJFB01002551.1:0-18458 GCA_009870185.1 Pygmarrhopalites habei
ATAACGAAAAAAAAACTTGTAGCATTGATGATTTAGAAATGGATATAATATTGATTCTGGAAGCTATCTTTGAATATAGCACAATAAATAAAAAATTAAACTTACTTTAGAAAAAATTGACCACACACAACTTGTGTGACACAAGTGGAGTATTATTGGTGGTATTTTGCATTGCTTTCTTTTTTTAATTATTTGCTTTGGCGATTATAGGCTGAAGGTACAAATTTTTTCATGTTGTACATATATTATATTTGCACAAAAAACCAAATCTTTTCTTCTTCTGAACTAGATTAAAAATGCAATTTAAGAATAAATATTTTGACTAACAAATGTATAGATAATATCGTATAGATTTTTACGTAAAAAATAAATCATACATGATTTTGTTTTTTTTACATGTGGCAACAAGAAGAGCATCCGAGAACATTTTGTTCCTGACTTGAACTTTACAAGTTGTCACGTGTACAATTGTGGATCATATTATTATTATATTGAAACTAATTTACGCATAAATCTACGTAATATGCTTTGTATAATCACGAAATCTCAATAAATACTACAATTTTTCATAAGTATGTTAAATTATTTTCTATGCTTTAATTGGTGGCGTGGACCTATGAAATAATTGTCATATTAGGAAAACATCGCATAATTATATTCTTAAAATTATTAGATTTGAACGTAAAAAAATATGCGCATTTTCTTCGCGATGCCATCACAAAAATCTTCAAGTCATTACAAGTAAATAAGCTAATATTGTTTCGCTAAACAGAGACATTTCATTTTTTTAATTATGTATGACAAACAAGGAAAATTGAAAAATACAAACCATGACACATATATATAAGAATAATATGTGTTACACAGCTATACAACTACATACAGTTACATGAACAATGTAAAGTACTTGGTATAATTGAACCCTGCACCAGAGAACCATAAAATAAATAATGATACTAATAATTAATTGAGAAAGGTAGAAAAGAGAGAAAGAAAGGATTTTATGAAGCTGAAAATTAATATAGTATGACCTTTTTTTGGCTACTGACATTTCATCATCTTCAAACATTTGGTGATCGCGCATATTACTATTATTTTCGATTTGTAAAATCACAAGTAACTTTAAGCATCTCTAGTAATTTTTCAATACCCTCTAATATTATTGATGAATCAATCAAATGTGATTTTTTTTCTCCCTTTTTTCCGTATAGTCTTGTCATTATATTTAGAATATTAGGTAGATTTTAAATTATGACTATACAATTGTTAACGATGAGATGATGCTGTTGTCGCAGGTTCAGTGCCCGACTCGCCCTTATCTTTTTCTTCGGCAATTCGGGGTAAAATCTTAGCAGTGGATGAAAGACCAGTTGATGATAAAGAGGGATGAGAAGTTTCAGGAGTAGAAACAACACTTGATTGTACTGACCGATGATCACCACCTTCAACGACCACAAATGGTGACTCGAAAGATTTGTCTCGTCGACTCCGCCTCAAAACATCAGAAGAGGAGGCTGAAGATGGGGGGGAGGTGTTATTTGAAACACCGCCACCTTTACTGGCAGTAGTCGTAGTCGTCGTGGTAGTAACGGACGTAGTATTCACCTTGATCAATGGAGAACTAGGAGAAGGATTTGTTGCTTGTTGTGCTGTAATAGTCACTTTTGGAGGTGAAGAAATTGTGACTTTAGGAGCTGGATTACAAAGCGGCGAAATTGCTTTGGCTTCCGTATTTCTAGGATGATGTCTATCAGGGGATAATGCACGCCTCAGTAGAGTTCCAGGTTCAGAATTTTTAGTTCGACTAAATGGTTTTTTAGCACCCATTGACACGGGGGATAAAGTTGATGAGGAATTATAAGTGACTCCTGTTAGGGGAGAAGTTGAAACAGCCAATGGACTGGGAGAACGTGTAGGAGACGAGGAAATTGGCGAGGGAGATGGTGTTCGAGCAAGAGGTGAGACAACAATTGGTCGAAATCCTCCGCGACCTAGAACAATTATATAAATTAAAATATGTCCGTGTACACACAACTAGGAAACATTTTCAGTAAAAAAAATTAAATAAATGCAATCTTTTGTTCCTAACTGTCTATACTTATTGATTATTATCCTAAAAATATATTTCAATTTTTTCGGCTACTACAAAAATATAAATGTTCATGTATTTGTAAAATAACATAAATGTGTGAAATTTTATACCTTCTCCAGAACTCTGCCATGGAATGTGACCAACAGATTTACGACGATTATTCGGAGAATGAATACTACTTTTATTCGATGCATGATGATGGTGGTGATGAAGCTATACAGTAAAAAACATTAATTTACAAATCAAATTTCCTAATAATAAAACAAAATAGCTAATCTTGATAAATCTAACAAGATAAGTTGTAAAATATTACCTGTGGATTCCACCTTGACTTGGCTTGTCCACCGTCACCTATGAAAACGTTACATATTTATAATTATTTGACTTGACGTATCATCAAATTATTTAATAGAAACACAAAACGTGGCTAATAAATTTTACTTACAATGTTTGAGCACATTTTTGAGCCCATGTAAACTGGACGGACGTTGAAAATGAGGACCAAGAAGTCCTGAAGGACTCTCGGGTAGCGATGATGCTGGAGAACTTGAGAGACTCGAGGAATCAGAAAGAGAAAAAATTCTTGGGAGTGGAGGCGACTGTGAAGAACGACTTTTTGTGGGTGAACCAGGGAGACTAGGCTGTTGTTGTTGTTGCAATTGAACGTTTTCGACTGACCGTGTCAAAGACTGAAAACTTCGACTAGAAGTCATTGATGAATTCCCCAATGAAAGTCTAAACTGCTGTAGCTCAGCCGACGCTCTTTTACTACTCAAAGTTTTTAGAAATAATGACTTTCTTCTCTTCTCCACACTGTCTCGTTTACTTTTCCTAGTTTTCAATATAGGAGACCTAGCCATCTTCGACTGACCTGGTTCCCTTCTCCTCCCTAATTAATTTATCAAATAATTTTTTGAATTAAGATTTTTTTACAATAAATACATTAATTGTTATCATGATTATTATTTCTTTGATTACCTCCAGAACGAATTGACGTATTTTCCAAAGGAGTAGCTCTCAATGTCAACTGATCACCACCACCGATCAGTAAATGTAATACCTGGGTGTGAAGTAAACCTTGTATTGGTTCTCCATTGACCTGAAAATAAATTTTAAAAAATATTCTAAATGTTAAAAAATATTGACAGAAGACAATTCCACATATTCTAGAATGATATTCTATAACAAATAGGAATAGACAGCGGGAACGTTGTTACCTGAGTAATGAGATCGCCAGTACGCAGACCAGCTTCAAAAGCAGGGCTACCATCAGTAACGTCTTTCACAAGATGCTGAACTGTGTACACATTTGAATCTCCAAAGTAAACTCTTATGGCTCTTAATGTAAACCCTAAACCTGTTGGACCTTTCCTTATTATGATTGGAGGTTTTAAACTATTCACTAAGGGGGCCAACTCTCTACATGGAGATGAGTCTCTAGAACTAGCAGTGCTTGATGAACCTCCAGGTGATTGAACGGATTGAGGTGTTACAAATGAATTGGAATCTTCTCCAGGAATTTGAAGAGATAAGCCAAAGGCTGAAGCACTTTTCAAGCGTGAAGTCGGACCAGAAGAATTATCCAAAGAATCTTTACTTGATGGAGAAACATTTGGTGTGGACTGGTGAACAGGGGGACAAAGAACAATTTGTCCAGTTGAATCTCTTGGTGTCTCGTCAAATGATCCCTCACCCTTCTCTGATTGACTACTATCGAAAGTAGCAGAAATTGAAAAACGTGGAAGAGAACCTCTATTATGAATTCTTCGTTTACGTTGTAACTGGAAACAAAGAAAAAAATGTAATTGATTAAATAAGTAGGCATACAACTCATAATTGTTGTAATTTATACACACGGATAGGACTGCAGTCGTAGTACTATGTAGTTTAATATAACCAAATCTCAAAGATTTAATAAATTAATACATTACTTACTTGAGGAGATAACTCGTCACTTTCTGTTTGTGAAGAATCAGGGGTTGAAAATTGAGTAACAAGCTTCCCAGCGCTCATTTTATCCTTTGCTTCCAACACAGCCGACGACAGTTTTAAATTAGTCTTGTCATGCGGTCTATCTGAACTAGAGCTGGCAGCACTAATATTTAGATTTGGAGACGGAGGTGCTCCTCCTCCATCATCAGACTTTGAGTACGTAACTGAGCCATCACTTCCAGTTCCGCTTGAATCTACTCTCTCTAATGGAGTCACACTTTCACCATTCTCTGCCAACCGAGGTCGAGATTGAGTTTTCCTGTATCGTTGTGAGCAGGATGAAAATCCAAATAGAGGGGAATCATCCGTATCATCTGTGTCAATCTCCAAGTCGTGTTGATATCGATCTAGTCGTGCTGTAATGCATATTAAAATCAAAAATGAATAAGACACATACACACTATATAAACATAAATCCTTTGTGACCTTTTAGTAAATATTCTATCATATAAGAAGACATAGGCCAAAAAGTCTCTTACTGTCAAAATAGGATGTATCTTCTTCACTTTCTAATGTTGGCACAAATTCAACCTGTTTAAAGTGGGAAATCAATTAATATTTTCAAAATATTATCTTGTATTATTTTCCTATACAGTCTCTACAGTAAAGAATACATGCGAAAAATAAACATAAACCAATTGACAACCTTTTGTCTCAAAAGAGAATTCCAATCTACTCCATCAAAGTAGGGGTGATCTTTTACTTCCTGAGCTCCAGCTGTGCCCAACCGATCTAAAATGATATTTTTTTTTAAAAAAATAATACATGGTTTAATTCGTAAAATAATACGATAAAGTAGTTCAACTAACATTGTAATGTTTAAAGTTGTGACAATTAATATTAATATACCTCTCGGATTTTGTTGTAATAAAGCCGATATAATATCCTTAGATTCGGGACTAATTGGAAATTCATCATCCGTTGGCCATTCAATATCATCTAAATCAAAATGTAACATAAAATGTATTAATCACATGGATGTAATCCTTCTAATATGTGATCTGTCTGATCGTCATGTACTATTTCATAATTACCATTGACAGTATGGGCGAAAAGTTCTTCCGGAGTCTCGCCAAAAAAAGGAACGCACCCAACTATGAACTCGTACAAAATACAACCCATGGCCCAAAAGTCGACGGGCTTTCCATACCCCTGTCGAAGTATCACCTCGGGTGCTATGTACTCTGTAGAATATTATAGTAATTAATTATTAATAATTAATTACATGACATTGAGGACTGATTGCAAACATATGCTAAATTGCTAAAAAGCACAAGTGCATTAAATACAATCGAAGAGAGAATTACAGAGCTTCACATGTGATTATGTAATTTTCTTTTCAGAGAGCAAAATCGTCCCATTACCTGGAGTTCCAAAGATCTGCTTGTCAGCAAATTGCCGAGTCTCACGTTCAATATATCCCTCGTACAAATTTGTTGCCAGCGTCATTAAACCCAATTTCGAAAGACCAAAGTCGGTTATTTTTATGTGACCAAGGGCAGTGATGAGGAGATTGTCAGGTTTGAGATCTCTGTGCACTATACCATAGCTGTGTAAGTACTCTACAGCTAAAACCGTCTCAGAAAAGTAGAATCGAGCCATACTGAAAGCCCAACAAGTAGTGTCATCATTAGACATTTAATTGTAACATTAATGTTTCTTTTTTAGAAAATCATACGGACAGGAATAAATTTAACCTGTATACTTACTCTGCTGGTAGAGGACCCATATTTTTCAATAAGGTGGCACAGTCTCCTCCCTCAACAAATTCCATCATTAAACACAAGTGTTTCTAAAATATAACAGGTTAGTTAGATTATAAATCCATTATAACACTCGTCATATTAACAATTTAACTGTAAACTTTTTGCATATTTTTACTTTGTAATTTGAAATTTGTAATGTCAAAAAGGCATTCTCACCTTTGTTTCAAAGCTACATATCATACTAACAACGAAAGGATTGTCAGTGAAACTCATTATATCTCGTTCAGCAAATACTTGTTCAACTTGATTCCGAAGCATCAGATTTTGTTTATTGATTTTTTTCATTGCATATCTTTGCTTAGCCTCCCGATGACGAACTAAATATACTGCTCCATACGCTCCATTTGAAATTAATTTGATCACTTCAAAGTCTTGCTCACATGGCACTCTACTCTTCGTTTCTGAGGTATCAGAGGTTTCTTCAGATTTTTGTTCTCCGGACGCATTAGAATTCGAATCTACGCCAGCTCTACTGCTAATATGTTGAACACTGAGCTCTTGTTGAAGCTCTACATGGAAAAGAAACAAGAAAAAACATTACAAAATTAGTACCCTGACAAATAAAAGGCAAGTGGAGTTATGATGTCAATAAAATGAAATACGAATATTGACACTAATTTAATTTAAAAGGACTACTTATATGCAAAAATCAATTTGAAAACATATTTACCTTCAATTGGATCTCTATTCAGGCCTAGTTTACAAATAATATACTGTGGAATGTCTGTTTTCACCCCTTGAGTTACTTTAGCTTGACCCTCTGCTTGCTCTAAAAGGTTGTAAAATTCTTCAGGATCAAATTCCAAACATTCTAATAAACGTGCCGGACGTGAAACCATCAACAAGAGCTTTTTAATCAGACTAGTCAAGTAGCTGGCTGCCTCCGGTGACTTTTCTTTTGTCTCACTCAACAAGCGCTCCAAATTTTCTGATATTTCATAAAAATATCGACTTGATATCAACTTTTCTTGAGACTTGAGCAAACAGTCACGAGCCATCTCGATCACTTGATGGTGTACAAAACGAGCAATTGCGACAGCATCTGGACTTAACGAATCCCATCCATCCATACTTTCGAGAGATTGATTTTTGTCTATAAAGTTCCTTAATTTCTCCTCCATTTGCTGAGTTGCCTATAAGTCACAAAGAATAAACTTATTGGAAATGCTTTGTAGGACATATTTTGTCACTCCAAGATAATTAAGCCTTGAGATATTTTCAAATACCTTCGGAAATCTCTCTTTATACATTGTATTCATGAGAACTATTTCATTCTCAACCACTGGGCTACGGATTGGGCTACTGTAATTTTACACAACAAACAACAACATTAATATCATATAAAACCAAATTAATTTTACATGGCCTTTAAAAACCCATGTAAGAAACAGTGAACATCAAAAATTATAGAATTATACATAACTCTGAACATTGATAAAAATGTCATCATGATGTACATAGAACTCAAATTTTGAAATATGACATGATAAAATTCGAAAGGGCTTACTCTAATGTAGCTATACATAGCCATGCCAAACTGCAGCGTGAATAATAGAAATTTAAAAAAGATGAGTGATTCGTCCCGTGTACCACAGTTTGAATCATAAGCGTAAACACAGAAAGAATTTATGAATTTCATCCCGCCTCTCACATCCCGGATTATACTCTCAATATTAAAATTTTTGTTCCCTTAATTCCATCTCACGTGCAATAAAATGGAAGCAAAATAATTGCACAAGGATATGATGTAAATATAAGAAATACTATTTCCCTACGTACCAAATATTTACAATCATAACAAGATGAAGTAGTAATGTCTCTCTGGAACACGCACTTTGCAAATTATTGTGTCAATAGAAGAGAAGAAAAAATAGCATGGCCAAAAATCGATGAAATATTAATTATCGTAAAGTCCTTGGTAAATAAAGTAAAATTATAACAGTCAACTCTCTCTTCTCCACTTTATATACTTATGAGATATTTTTGTAAAGACTACATTCGAATACAGTTTCGTACCACAAGAAAAATAATCCCTAGTCATCAAGATGCATATATTTTGAATTTATATAATAAATACTAATACTATGAATTGATAAGTACACTTAGTATATCATATTTGCGTGTACAACTAATTTCTATAAAACTACCAAATATACACTGTCAATTCACCAAAAAAAGGAGCGCAAGTGATTTTAATAATAACTGACTACACAGTCACTGCCAAAATCGTTCATTTGGCACAAGTATACTACGTATACGAAATGAAGAGGACAAGTGGAAGAGAATATGTTAATTCAGTACATGTCTGCAACAAAAAAATATTCACAGACCAAGTTTCACCGCTACAAGGACTACAGGAATAATGAATAGGTATAGGTGGTATGTAAATGGTCGATTGTATAAGAGGATTTACACATAATTTTAGGAATGCTAAATATATTGGTAAATTACTTAGACACCTTTGTAATGTCATACTTTGTAAAAGGAGTGCTGGAGATTCTCCACTACATTTGGAGATTATGAATGAACCAGGATAAGTACAAACAAGATTCCGACAGGAGTAGGTAGAATAGTATGCAGAAACAAATGTCTGAGTAAGAACTACCTGCCTGCCTGTCAAAAAGATTGAGTAACAACAAAAATGTGTACAGCCTATGGACAAATCTATGAACAAGTGATTCATTTCCTGACGTAAAAATTGCTGGGAATAATCGACAAAGGTTGTCATCATGCCTCTCATCATACTCTTGCAGTAACAAAAATATTGAAAATAATTTAAAAGTCATTACAAATTGTATACATTTCCCAAAAGTGTAAAATGTCAGTTAGAATTTTAAAAACTTATTTAGAAAAATTCTGAAAAAGAAAGATGTGACTCGTATTTATCGGATTATAAGCTCAGGGACATCATAGCAGAACATAAATTTTTTTAAAGAGAGAAGATTCAATTGCAAGTTTACATCTCATTCCCGAAAAAGTTTTTCGCTCAATTGCAGTTTATACTTTTCCGAAAGATCAGACTGAAGCTTTATATACTACGAAACATATATGTACATATATGTCAAATGCTTGTAGTAGTACCACTTCCCATAATATCATTCACCTTTAGCTTCATCATTAATGGGAATTTTATTTAGCTGTCACTTTGCCGTACAAACTCATTACTTAGTTGAACGACTACTATGATTATCTTCTCACGATCAATGTTCTGCACAATGACAAGGTTAATAGGGAAAAAATACCACTCACCTCAAACTCCTGGAGCGAGGACGCAACAACGATGGTGAGCGATGACCTTCTTCTTCCAAACTAGGATTACTTTCGTTTGATGAAAAATGCTTCGAGCACAAAGGTGCTACCCGATCATCCGACAAAGCAGACGGTGGACATCCACCAGCTCCTGTGTGATAATAGTTATAGCAAATTAATTACCAGATATTGGATTATTTGGGTAGACATCTTATCAATTAATCACATATTTCTACAACAGTACAAATAAATTGAATGTTTACCATTAAAATTCTAACCACGTCATACCGCTTATATTTGACATTTCGTATTTTTTATACTGACTACGATAAAAGAAAGAAATTTACCAAGTTGATGTAGGCGCTCCTGACTTGAACATTGAGACTATAAAGAACAAAAAAATTTCTTGTGTAATTTCTATATTGTAATCTAATAATAAAATTCGTGTTTTAACAGTTTTTACCGAAACTGTAGAGCTTCCAGGAGTGGTACCGTAGCCAGAAGATGGTAATGAAGCTACGGACCATCGACGTCCATCCCCAGCTCTTTTCACAGCTGCAAATGCAAATGCGCTTGGTGACATTCTCGGACTGTCCAATGGACTCCCTGTAAACAAAGAAATTTCACTACATTTTTTCTCTCTATCATATTTATCAAGTCTCAACATTTTTATTATAGTCGTTGAATTTCAAATGAGCCAGATTGAACCACAGAGACTCTCAATTCGAGGGACACTAGCACACCATTCTCATCTAATTACTGAATAAACCTTTCATGAAATCCTCCTCAGTATTAACCATTAATTACAACCGAAATGATTATACCATTTCTTTAAGCAAAATCACAAATAAATCATTCATATAGCTAAACTAAATTTCGTTACCATCAATGCCATAAAAACTATTAAACTATGCAGCTTTATTTCTTTATTTTCATCATATATAACGAAAAAAGGGAAAATATCCTGGAGTCATACGTAACTGTAATCCTTACCTAATATGACTATGCATACGAACAAAGTCCCGGCTTGTCGAATATACAACGCATATTATAAGTTGACAGTGAATAATTTCAAAAATATATTACTATTAAGTCATATAGAAATAATAATATAAATGTATTATATTGTAATATATCTTTTTCTCTGGTACTGACTGGTACCCAAATATGACTTGAAAAAATTCTTTGCCGTGTTAAATTGTAAAACTGTAAACGAATAATTATGTACATTTCCCAACGAAAAATATCTTGGACCTGGAAGTTTTCCTTTTTTATAGCTGACGTTTCAATTCCAAGTTCATCAACAATCTACTAACAAGCCTTTACCACTACAACTCTGAAAATCAGATTAGAGAATAATGGCCAAACTGTACATATAAAGTCATTGCAACGATAAGAACTGAAATTCACTTGAAGAGAGTAACTGCTGCAATTATACCCATAATAGGAAAATAATTAAGAATAATTAATTTATGAGATGTCTTTAGACATAAAAATTGCATCATCATCAAAAAAAATCCCTTTCCACCTACACGTACATGTCCATAGTGGAATTATATTTATATCATGATATTGTAATAGGACAAACAATGCACTGCATCTAAATAAATAAATTCTTGACTTTGATGGTCTCAAGGTGAGATGTATCAGTTACGCGTACGTACTTTATATTGTTTATAGCAAACTTTACATACAATAACTATCTGACAGGCATACGCTGAAAATTTTCGCCAAAACAAATGTTGTTCCTTGGCCCCCTCTGTATCCTCAATACATCAGATACAATGAAAAGAGGTCAGACATATTCCGGTAGGTAAGGAAGATGTAAATCTGCATGATATAATATAACTTGTATGCTAAAGGCTTGCAGCATTTTGAATCATTCAAAGAAAATTTTGAAATATCTCTTCTCCATGTCTTTTTCTACATCGCAATCACGTGTACGCGGAGCTGAATGCACGCAAAATCTACGAAAAATACTGTACTGGAAATTTGGCTGCACCAACAAATCATACTAAAATCGCCACAATGGCTCAGTTGAATCACAAAGTTGAAAATGAAGGGTTGAGGGCATATAACGACTACTACATTGTATCGGAGAGTAGTCATTGCTCTTATGCAACGACCAAAAGTATACAATAAAAAGTATGAGATAATAAAACGTACCAGACATTGGTGAATGACATCGGGTAGGAAGTGTTGGAGAAATGTTGCAAATCAAGCTTTTTCGGTGCTCGTGTGCCCTGTTTTTCCTGCTTAGGCATAGTTCTTTCTGCGGAAATTCAAAAAGATTAAACAAAAAATTTAGTTACTAGTTTGTAGGATAACTTTCATATTGAGAGTAGCAATATTATCCACCAAAGCATCACAATGAATGAATACAAACACACTGTGCTGAGCACAGGTTACAAACTTATTCATATACACACTCGCTAATGCCATTACCATACTTACTACCTATATACAGTATGTTATACACAAAATGTACACCATTTTACAAAAAGTCATAGCTGTGAAAAGGACAAAACAACAAGTAATCAAATTCTCGTCCAACTCATCAAAAACTAATGAATAGCAAACGACAACCAGCTACCCATAACGTATTTACCTCAATAGAATCCGGGAGAATATCCAAATCCAAAATAATTAAATTTACAGGTTCAGATAAAACCACAGGGTAGTTTTAACTTGATTTGTACTTCAAGTTTTTGTATACGAGGGAATGAATTAAACGCAATTTAAATATTTTATTAGCTTTACTAAGATACATAAGGAGTTCTATTGGGGTAAATACGATACATCCTTTAAAAGTTGTACATGACGGCACAAAAAGATTTTAGTAAGAATACACACATAAAGAATTTACACAAAAATACAGAACAATTGTACTATACAATCACAACAACGAGTTACAAAATATTTTGTCCATTTATTATTACTGAACAGTACAGTTCAAATCTTTCCTAAATGCCTTCATGAAAATCTTCAATACTGTGAGCTTCTCATATCTTAGAAAATTTTGTACTAGTTTTTGTTCTACCCATTGTATGTATCCACATCCACACCATTCATTGTATATTCCTCATATTCTATTGTAGAATTAAATACTCCCAATACAAATACATTGAAAACGTCAAAAAAAACTTCACATGCCACATAAAGTACCTAGTTAGAGTTGTCTTTCGTAATAATGTTTGACCGAAAAATCGTAAGCTTATTTAATCGTCAAGAAGCAAAATTGATAAACCTTAATCTACCGTCACAAAGTCGTCTTGCACTCCAAACAGTAGTACACTTTTTTAAGCTCAGTATTTGTAGACATAGGATAACAATAGTAGCCCCACATCTCATCCTCATTCTTTCATACATAACCACAAGCAGATTTCCAGACACAGATAAGTAACAACTGAACAATTAGAGTATGATGAGTTATGCACAGGAGTTTTTTTTGAAATGTGTACGTAGTAAAGTCATACATATGACAGTTATATGTAGTAGTGACTCTTTCTTCCACGCAAATTGTAATCAGGGGGAGGAGGGCTTATTAAAATTCTTGGTCAAGTGGCGTAACAAGAATCAGAACAACGCATTTTGTTTTATTACTTGAAATTCTCCTATCCACCATAGAAGCACCTAACGATTTCTTTCAAAATTTAACACACATTAGACATTTTCCTAGAAAATATGGTGTATTCATGTAGTGTAGGGAAAATAT
Organism: Pygmarrhopalites habei; assembly: GCA_009870185.1. Taxonomy (NCBI): domain Eukaryota; kingdom Metazoa; phylum Arthropoda; class Collembola; order Symphypleona; family Arrhopalitidae; genus Pygmarrhopalites; species Pygmarrhopalites habei. The sequence goes on from WJFB01002551.1 coordinate 12,815, forward strand.
TACTCAATTTTCAGCCAATTTAATAAAAGGATTATCCAAAAAGATATTTTATTTTTATTGCAGAAAAAAGGTCAATTTCACTTATCAGAGCGTCGTGTTTAATTATTAAGACAAACAGTATGATGCCAAGGATAATTATGCGTAGGCATGAGACTTTTTGAACCAGAAACAATTTACGAACACCCAGTTCCTTTTTTATCTTATAAATAGAAATACTATTTATTTATACAAATCAATCAATGTCGATTAGACCTCGACCTCTCAATTGTTTATGAAAAGGTTTTTTCCGCTCTTCATCATCATCCTTTCTCTAAGGTTCAATATTAAGAACCTTCCCTTTTCATGCTAGACCAAGCATAAGGATCGACCGACACAGAAAGAGTAAAAAAAAGTCTCAAAGCCCAGTTTGAAGAAAAGGTCATACGACGGCATTTCTTGTCTTTCGTGTAGTTTTGTAAAAATAAAATCAAGCGAAGATCAATACCATATATAATAAAATACAGAGCACAAAACATTCGTTCAAGATACTGGAAATTGATTTGTCGTCAAAGAAGAAGAAGAACAGAAGTAGGTAAACGGTGAACTATGAATGCAAAGAGTGGGTAACTACATGTATATAAATATAACTATCACATTCAACACACATCACATTTCAAAGGAAAAATCATCCTGCACATGGCAATGCGGGGATTACATGGAATAATAACTAATATAAAGTTTATATATAAACAACAATGCTATTCTCTTTTCCACAGAGGTAACTAGACGGAAGCAAGAGAGAGAAACAAGAAAATAAGAGAGAAGAGTAGAAAGGTAGAAGAAGAAGAAAAACAAATAAAGTTTTTAAAAGATATGTATATACAATAAAAAAATAAAAATTGCTAATACTAAAATACCCACGAAAATTTTGACAAGTAAAGTATACACCTTACAAAGGCATTGAAGTACCTTAAAATGCATAAGAGAAGTAACTGACGGAAGAGGTAGGGTCAGATTTGGCCTGCTTTGTCGTAGTTTTGTGTCAGAAATGCTACGTGGTAACCCAGCACTTGTAGAAGAAATCTCACATGAAGATTCAGTAGTAGTAGTAGTCGTAGTAGTATTTGAGCTTTGTGGCTCATCTTTAGAATCACCCACATTGGAACGATTGGTCTGATTAGATAGCTGCATGGAGCTGCAAAAGTACGTCGTCCACAACAATAATTAAAGCTCATATAGTACATGGCATTTCATCAATTTCTTCCTTCATCTCATACTCAAAATATTTTCACACACTGACCAAAATCTTGTCTTTCAATAGACAAGTATGAATGTAATAATTCACAGGTACACCAATCACCAAATCAACTTTCAATATTTTATCTTATTATAGACAAAAGTCAAATTTTTTTTCCTTTTCCAAGATTTTTAAAACTCTAATCCACCAATATTGTATAACACTAGCTTCATTTCCTTTGCCACATCAATATTTATCGGTATTTGTGTGTATGTGCGTGGATTTATCTCTCTCTCACTATAGCTTTTCAATATTCAAGTGACCAAAAAAGAAATTGTCAACGTCCTCTCAAGAACAGTAATCCAGCCTTCATCACCAAACCACTATCACAAAACAAGAACAACGTCAAGATGACTTGGATCACTCACAACAACCACCACCTTCCTCCTCCACAACAAGAACACAATGCAAGTCTCTCTCTGAAATCTGCACACATCCTACCTTGCAAACACCTTGACTGCACTCCCTTACACTTTTATGAGTTTACCATCCCAGCAATTTTATGAATATGTTAAATACCTTTTGTAGAACTACTAAGCTACTCACACACTCACTAAAGGTTTCACACCTGTCCAAAGAGTTTCCTCCGACCGATGTACTACATTAATTTCGCACTTACTTCTTCTATTCTCTCTTCTATCTGTATTGATACTTATTCAACACGTGACGTTTATACAGTGAAGAATCAACATAATGAATAGTCAAATAAAACACAAGTCAAATACAATACATCCATAGAATGTACAGTAATGACACGGGAGCAGACGACTCCTCAATCTATTGATTCAAAAGTTTGATCCTATTCCGCAGAAAGAAAGATGTACTTCTTCACTACTACTCCTACTAAGATAATTATTGCTTTTATTATAGGAGGAGTTTCCACAAGAACAGATGCTACTTTTTTTGGAGTCGTCAACGTCTCCGTGCAATGAATAAAATGACAAACTTGTATTATTCTACGCTAACACTAATCACTTGCCTTTCAGCAATAAACTAATCATAAAGTACGACATGAAGAGTACACTCACACACCAGCCTGACTAAAAAAAACTATTCAAGCCAGTTGCGCGCATACACTTTATGCACACGTATTATCATCATGTAATGTATTACCTCATTCTCTCTCTAATATTACATACTTTATGATATTATGATACATATTATTTCATACAAATTCCCATGTACTCAAAGAAGTCTAATGTCGTCTACCATTTTCGATGCAATTCTCTTAACGACAGTATTAATTGTACAGTCGACGTCACTCTGTAATTGAAAAGACGAACCCTAATCTACTCCAACTTTACACTGTGATTGTCAACAGAGAGAGTGGGAGGAGGAGGAGGAAAAAATGTGACGCATTCTTCGGGAAACTGCTGCCCCATATAAATAAACGTCAACAGTTCCTTCACATAAACAAACGACCACGAGAAGAGTGACGATATAGTCTGTACATGGCTCCATATTACAAATTAGAACTATGAACTAAACATAAATCCCAAATATGTAAAAGCCAAGTACAAATTAAGTGTGCAACACTTTCCAAATAATGAAAAGCTTATCACTAGCCTAAACAATATGAAATGGATCGAGAGAAGAGAGAGAGAGATGTGGCTTTAACCTAAGGACGCTTACACAGAAAACTGTTATCTAAACACAAGTAACATCTGTCTGCAATGGATTCATATTGTATCATATGCACTGCTAAAAAAATAATGTATAAGTTGAATCCATGCACAATCGATCCACCGCCGCCTACATGTCGTATAAGCACAATTAGGAATTGGGAAGTACCTGCCTAAAAATTTTATCAAGTCATGTTATACATACACGTCCCTCACCCTCCACACATACAGATACAATCACTATTGTCTGCATCCTTTCATTTGTAGTTATGTACAGAGATTGTATGTATGCCATTCATAAACTGGTCCAGCTGAGCACTGAGCAGGCAGGTGTACTTCAATGAAGAAGAACAAGGTATGAATATAGTCAGACAGTGTATACATGTCTCTCTATACATCCTCTCTCACCCATTTTGCTGGCCATCAAAGCTACTCATGTAAAAAATTGCAAATCCGTGAAATGGTACAAGATAGGGAGCCATGATTATACGGTCATATGGCCTACACTAAATTAGATATCATGATTGACCAACTTGAACTTGAAAGGGGACGGAACGATCGACATAAACTTGCATGTAAATTCATCATGTACCTATCATACTCAATCGGAACATAAACTATTCTCTCTCCCTCTCTCTTTCTTGTTATCCCCTGATCTACCCCGACTTTAAACATGTTGTTATACACATTCCTTTTTTTACAACACCCTCATGGTAAATACAGAATAGACACACATAATTCTAATCCATCAAACAAATGTATAACGGAAGTTCTCTTACCTGGAAGAAATTTCAATTAAGTAATTTTTGAGACTCTTGTATATATCGTGGATATTATTATAGAGAATATATTACGTGAGGTGAGGATATAAGGATGTTTTTTGTGTTAAAAATTTGGTGGGATTATTGGGAAAGGGCTAATATTGATTTTAAATATAATTGACTTCATTTCCGTGAATGTAGTAGACACATTAATAGTAGTTGTAGCAGTAGTAGATGAGATGGGAAATAAAATACAAGTATTCATATTTTGCTCTTGATTGTAGAATCCACTACTGGAAGTAGTAGTAGGTTAAACTTGACGAGATTGTATAAAATGCTAAAGCTCCAAGAATATCACAGAAATGAGAATGGAAAACGAAAGGAACTAAACAAAACAACTTTCAAAAATAGATTCACTTTTTTTTCAGTATAACTTTGAATTTCCAAATGGACAAAAAAGATAAATTCTCTGACAATGCGTCCATTAGTTGATTGTGTATGTGTGTGTTGGGCTTAAAATTGGTTGTAACTGAGAATCAGGTTCAATTTGAAGAACTCAAACGATATACAACACACATTATCCGTCTTAAAGCCTGATGATCTTCACAATCTTAATACTTTGAGAGCACCACGAAACAATTTTATAGAGCTTATAGCACCACAACTGATTGAGAGAGATTTTTGAAAGGACAGAATTACAATGTGCGAATGAAGATGACACACACACGAGTATCTCTCTCTGTCACTCTCCTAATGTTAGTCATCCACTGAATGTACCCAACCTACCCATCTACCACAGAAGGTTGACCATTATTACTAATGTTGAATGTCTAGGATCCAAATTATATGTACAGTACACACACACATACAACACCAATATAATCTGTATGATTTTCATTCTGTCTCACCCTATCCGTCTGTAGTCCGTACCCGACCCGAAAACATACTCATTTTTCCAAAGGATTCTCCAAGCCTGCGCTACATGTGCAGAAGTTGATTCTCTTGTAGGTTTTTTGGATTAACGAAAAGTATTACCCGCATTTCAGAGCCAAGAGCTCTCTTTCTCTCTCTCTCTCGATTCGCACCAAATTTCTTCCTTTCCTTTCATCGATCGCCTGTCCTCGCGCAGGTCTTTGATTCACATTCACAAAAAACTAACAATTTAAGTCAACACGGGGAGTACGAGGGCATGCTAGTACCTACGGATACCGGTAACATTTCCTTTACCCCTCTCTCTCTCCCATCATGATAACTCTTGTTATTTCTATGCAAATATGAACAATTTCTTCTTGACTCTAAGCCAACAATGTAGTTTCAACAATGATGATTTCCCATGAATCATTCTGACATAATGTCTCTTCTTCCTTCCTTCATTATCCTCTGTCTCTCTCTCTCGTCTATTTGCTTGGGTATATATCTACATTTTCACAGAGTTACCTCCTATATTCTTGTTGAATAATTCCACAACTCTGGAGTATATACACGGTGCCCAGAAACCTTTTACTACCCCCTACAGCCTCCGACGTGTATGACAAAAATAATCCAAATACACAGTTTTGAAGATCTCTACGATTGTGATCTCACCCACTTTGATTCAGGTCAAAAGGTCTGGTCTGGAGCGGGAAATTTTGAAAAAAATAACAATTTTTCAAAGAACTTTTCAAAAAATGATTTCATGTTTGAAAAGCGGTTATTTTCCTGAAAATTTGAAGATAGCAGTTTTCTAGCCCTGTCCATTCTCTGCCAGAATTGAATTTTTTCAAAACATTTCCTCAAAGTTTGAAACCACATGGTCAAAATTTCGAAAAACTGTCAAAAGTTTCCAAAAAAGATGAAAACTTTGACGAAAAAACCATCTTGTAGAAAATTTTATTCCGCACCATTCTGGTGGTTTTCAAATGAATTGGCATAAAATTGGAGACTGGGCAATCAAAATACGAAAACAAAGTCACCTTCATCCTAATGGAAAGTGAGTTTCCCATACC
>WJFB01002552.1:0-18456 GCA_009870185.1 Pygmarrhopalites habei
GTAAACTTTTTGACAAATCTAATGGCACAGATCGCTTGCTAATAACCTAAGGAAGAGTATAGCGGAACAACATGTCATATAATAACCTTTGTGACCTCTCCTTTGGACGCTTTTTTGAAATTTCTCAGTAGTGATCTTCCAGTAATGGTATTCCAGTAGAGTATTCCAGGAGTGTTCTTCCAGTAATGGTATTCCAGTAGAGTATTCCAGGAGTGGCATTCCAGTAGAAGAGAACAAAATAATAATTTTTGTTTTTGTTTTTTAGAGTCACCATTCCTAAAAAAGAGAAATTCGTGTATCGTGTGGATGATATCGGCAATTTTTGCTGCCTCAATGAGACCAAAGGGTGTCCATACAGTAATGATCGGAAGGATTTGACACAAGCCCACTGCAAATTTAATGATAAAGACTACAAACATAAAGTTCCTCTACATCCCTCCCACACGGCTGTCTACAAATGTGCCTGCGGAATTACAGTCAAGAGAGACTTACGGAAAAACACATCGACTCATTTGTCCTAAATCAACTAATTTTACTAAAATTCAAAATAATCTACAATTACATATGTAATTTATAACAAAAATATTTTTACTCATCTGCAGATGCCACAGATGAAGAAAGATTTTATTTGTGATGAGTGCGGCACATATTGCAAGAGTAAGAAAGACAAGGAAGACCACGAGGAGAGACACGTTGGTAAGTATAACATTTAATAATATTATTGTCTTTATTTTTTTAAAAAATATCATTTCTGATTTTAATTATTTTATATATTCAAATTTTAAGGCAAGAGGAAACTACCTCAAAAAGAATTCCAATCGTGTCGAATGAAACCTCGATTACTCTTGTTTGGGGTCAGCGTGTTCCTGGATGTCCCATCTTGGCCGACGGAGGTAATTAATCGAAACAGTGTATCATATTTTTCTAGTGTATAATATTTATTTTACTAAATACAAGAAATAATTTTAATTGATTAATTTTGTTTCCAGAAATCCTTCTTGATTATAAGAACTATTGGTGCAAGCCCAATCATGAGACGTTGGTGGCAGACTTTGTAGTCGAGAAGTTGACCCGTCAGTCTGTCCAATGGATTGATGGTGTGACAAGGAAGTATCAGATATGGAAAGAGGATTCAAAACTTCGAGTACAACCGAATTCCCAGGACACACGAAGGATTTCCAATGAGCGGAAACATCACCGGGGTCACCTAGCAGCGGCCGCCAATCACTTCCGAAACAAACGAGAGTTGGAAGATCTTTTTTATTTTTGGAACCAGGGACCAATGCATCCTAGTCTAAATTGTGGTCCGCGGCTCAGGCTGGAGGTCCATGCTAGGGAGATGTTTACCAAAAAGTGGAACGTAAACTCCGTAGTAGTGATCACAGGCCCACTATATCGAAGCAGGTAAATACAAAATTATATTATATTATTAAATTATAAACATTACATAATTAACATAATAATTTTTTTGAATATAGAGTCAAATGCGGTCGTGTCACGGTGCCCGCACACTTTTTTAATCTTTTGATCATTGAACGGGATGGACGTTTGGATCTGGAGATTTATAGAATGGCTAACAACGAGACTGTTAAAGAGTCTTATTTCTGGAACTCCAAATTCAAGGTAATTATTAACATGTATATTTTAATTATTCTAGTAGGAAGTATCTTAGTAGTATGTATTCCAGTAGCAGAGTAGTAGTATTCCAGTAGTGGAGTATCCGAGTTGTGATGAAATTATTCTCATTGCTGTCATTTTAGTTTTTTTAAAGGTCACGCTGGACCAACTTGAAGAACTTTCAGGACTCGGTCTTCTTCACCTCGGAAGAAAAAGTAAGAATTCGCTATGTGAATGGGAGGCGATTTTCTGTTTGACTCGAAGTCAATAACATTATCTAGTCATATTTTCTTAAAAGTGACTTATTTTTGCTCATTAATTACCTTCGACTATAAGTCGATTATGTGTCTAGTCAGTTTTGTTTGTAAACGTGACTAATTTTCGTGTATTAATTAATTTCATACAACTAGTCAAAAATTTGACTTATGTATTTTAGAAAAATGTGACTTCATTTTGTTTAGTGGTCAATTTTGACAAAACTATTTTTTATAATGAACTTCGGTTTTTGCAATATTTTGATCAAACTCAATGAGGTACGTTTAATTATTATTATTGAGCATAACAAAACTGTTCAAATGAATTGCGACTTAATAATAAAATCAAATCTACATTATCAATATTTCAATGTATATTTATTAACGCGTTTAAAAAAATCAAAATCATCCATTTAGTATCTGATTCTTTTATTTGAATCAAATTAATCAGTGGATTTGAGTCTGTGTGAACGATATGAGACAGAAAGAACAGGGAGGAATTTTTTCAAGTAAGTTTAGACAAAAAATTAGGCACTTTTGCTATTGTCTACTTTTGACATTTCATTTTTGCAGTTTTAGAGTCTGTTAATCCTATTATTCGGTCGAATAAAGTGAATAGCCATCCCTTTTCTGAACAAGTTGCTTAAGTGTCACATTCGAATCCCACTGGCAGCTAAAGTTTTCATTTTCATCTTTTAAAAATTGTATTTACAATCGGACGAAATCTTCATGAACTGCTACGGTACTTTAAAGAATTATCTTGGTGTGACTGATTTTATTCCGTAAATACAACTCTTAATAACGTGTGGCTATTCATTTTTAGCGGTAATAACAAACAGGACAATTGCAATGAGAGCACTTTTTACAATGACAAAATAAAATTATCACCAGAGGTGGACCCAAGTAAATGAATTGTACACTTCAGACTCCTTCAACGTATTCTATGGAAAAAGAGCAAAAGTCTCATGCGCAAAAGTATATGACCTATTAGATTTTTCTTGCAACAGATACTGTTCAGAATTTTGGTAACTATTATGTTAAGTGTACAGAGTCAAAAAATGATCATCTGCCTGAAGAGAATTCATTTTAACTCTTCTCCAAAAATTCCATATAATTTTTCGAATGAATTGTACACTCATGAAGAAGTCGTCCTCTGTGATATTATCGTAAGATAAAGGTTTAAAAATTTGCACATCTCTGTGTCCCCTTAAGCCTTGCCCTTTGAGGGTAGTACCCTCAGGGTGCTCAAGCTCCAAGTACCAGGGCGCCGAAGACGCTCTGATTAGCTTGTTGTATCAGATTATGTGCGTGGCCGGGAATCATTCATTATCAGAATTTTGATTGTAGTTTGTACTTAAATACTGTGATTCATCATTAAAAAATTACTCATGGTGCCACTCTAGACCTTTTGCTAAAGGAACTGAAGGAAATGGAAAGAGTTGTCAAGTTTTATAATCCGCATTTTTAATTTTATCTATACTTCTTATGAAATGACAATTTTTAGAGATAAAACAAGCCATTATCTTGAGCCTGGCTAGAAGTAAAGATTCTCTTGGGATAATTTCAATTTAGAAAATGCGACTGAAGAAACCAATACTGATTTTGTATGCCCTGGTCTCTTTGGTTTAAGAGGTATGACAAAAATGTGTTTATCTAGGGATTTTCTGGCGAATAATGAAGTAATGTCGAGGTTTGACATTACTTCAGGAAGTTTTGGTCTTTTTTTGCGAATAAAGAACTGAAATGTAACTCGTGCCGCTTTGAAGTTCACACGTCATTTGTTATGAGAGACAGCAGACTTCAACGCTGCTCAACAATTCTATGATATCCAGAAAGATGGATTAACAGAAAACAACGAATAAATGCGGTTGGCCTCGAAACTGACCAAAAAATCTATTTCTTATCTGATACCCTCCATTACTCAGATCACTGAATTTATGAAATTAAATCACTGAAAAATGAGAGAGAATTTTTCTTGTGGTAGAAATTTCGCACACGACATAACATAGCGCTTGTACTCACTCCAAGCTAGGCGCTTTCCTTTTCAGTACCACTGAAAGGAATCTTATGTAATGTGTCCTTACTATAAATTTTTTTGTATCGCCCAAGCTCTTTATGGAAGTTCTATCCACTAACTAATTTAGTGGAACTGACCATTTATCCTTACGATAATTCAGAAATGTCGTCCCTTTAACCATAAAAGTTTCATGCCTTCAGCTCATTTCACATTTTTTAATATGCACTACAAACAACCATGCTACTAAATACAAAAGGTGACACTATGCTACTTGAAATAATGACGAGAAGAAATCAAAGAGCGAATAAAATGAACAAAAGTAGCTCCGTGAAAAAAATTTTATTTCTAGACTAAAAATTGAAATTAAAAAGAAAATTAAGTCGCTAGTGAGATTAGAATGCATGGTGCCGAAGATGACAATAATTTTGGTAGTGACACATGCAGAAAAACAGATACCATGTGCACATTAAATGAGGCGACCTTTTCCCTTTTTTCAAAGAGAAATTTCATAAAAGCGTCCAAAGGAGAGGTCACAAAGGTTATTATATGACATGTTGTTCCGCTATACTCTTCCTTAGGTTATTAGCAAGCGATCTGTGCCATTAGATTTGTCAAAAAGTTTACACTGTCATTTTCTATAAGATTCGCCACACACGTATACGAACCAAATACACTGTATATGATGGACTAACACGTTCATATTAGATGATAAAACACATGGATGAGTAAAGTAGACAATTGTGATTCCACCTGTTCAATTTATTAAGTGCAAAACACTCAATTAATCCACATGTGCAAATTTTTATCAAATTCCGTCAGTTTCTATCGTGGAGTTTATAGGGCATGAAGAAGAAGCTTACTTCATCCAAAATTCCTCGATAGTATAGTGGTAAGTATCCCCGCCTGTCACGCGGGAGACCGGGGTTCGATTCCCCGTCGGGGAGGAAACTTTTTGCCTTTTTGTTCTTGGGTATTTCTCTATACATTTTTTTTCATTTTATTGCAATATGGCACTATTTTGTGCTAAAATTATGACATGAGGGTAATATTTTTATGCACCAGGATGAAAAGCAGTTGATGAGCTAACTATATAATACATAAAAACTCTCTACTCCCACTAACTCATCAAATTGTCAAGAAACTAGAAAATTTCCACATGCTCTACACAAATTCGCATTATATGACTGTATAACGTGTATGTGCAAAATGTTTTGACTCCAATTCATAGTTTTTAATGTCATGCATCAATATAATAGCTGACAATTAATATGGGTCATGTAGATTGAGCGCTAGGGCAGTAGGGAAGAATCGCCTTCGGACACTTTGCATGTATTTCTTCAAAAGTGTGTAGCTTCAAGGGAAATGACTATTTTCTTAAAGTATATGTGAAAAAGTTGTAGGAAATTTAATTCTCTACCAGATGGGCACTGGAAAAAGTAAAAAAATTTCAACTCTAACACAAATTATTCACTTTTTAGTGTCGCGAGTTCAATTTTCAGAGAACAAAGTTTGCTCTCGGACAAAAACCTTGGATAATTTTTTTCATTTCACAATTCCACCAGAATCGTATTCCTCACTCAATTTCACCTGGAATGTTAAAACTCTCATCAAAAAAGTCCCGTCCAGTCCATCATTCGTACCTCGACATTTAAGCGCTAACACTAATAAATCACTTTTTTCAGAGAAGCGATTGCCACACTAAAACTAGGTTCTGTCCAGTTCTAAAAACATCAAAATCACAATCTACATTAAATTTTGGACTAACAAACATCCAGGACAATAGTTGACCAAACTTTTCTTGAGAATTGGGAACCTAACACAATGAGCGCCCGGTCAAAAGCATTGATTTACAGTTTTTTCTACTCTACAATAGAAAGTAGTGTAAAAGCGCCACTTTGGTTTAACGAAACCTTCGTATGATTTGTTGTTTCATATTTCTAAACCAATTTAGTTTTTGTCCTTCTTTTACCAAGTGTGTGGCATAAAACCGAGATTTTGCTAACGTGTCAATGTATTGGAAATTCAAAATTAGCCTCATTTAAGGATTGTGACACACAATTAAAAATAACACATGAAAATAGTCTTGTAATAATTTATCCTTCTTATAATCATGTTTTGGGGAAATGGAGCGGTGGAGTCCAAATTACAAAATTCGTTTTCTCACACTTTGCAGAGTGACCCAGTAGAGTAGAGGAAAAAGTTATTATAATGGAAAATTACATGGTCTCCCAATGTATGAAAAAAGTAATTTAATTCAAAAGGTTAAGAGAGCATAATAGCGGTGAATTAGGCTAGAAGAGGAAGGGGACATTTATAGTGAGGAAATAAATATCTTCCCATCATTAGGCAGAAATTGGTGGTAAATGAGGCTGAAAACAGTATCAGCGGAGGAAAAAGTCTTCCCACCACACATTCAACACAGGCCGAGAGGAAAGGAAAGGAAAAGAATAAGAGGACTCTATATAATAATAAATGGAATGTGAGAAAAGGGGTTAAAAATGAGTACAAGGAAATGTGTATTGAAAAATGAGCTTTGTGACTTAATGCGGGAGGATCACAAAAAAAATGCGGAGAAGAAAAAGAAAGTCAAAAGACGAGACAGAGAAAGAGAACTAAACAATGAATTTGTCATCCATTTATTTAGAGGAAAAATGATGCATTTTTCTTCTTGTATTCTCCCACAAGCCCTCCTTATTATAGACCGACAAGAGCCGGGACTTGGTATTTTACAAAAAAATAAGAAAGTTGGAAAGTCTGCGACCGGAACAACACAAACAACATGTGGATGCGTGTACAGAATAGAATGGAGAAGGAAAGCCAACATCCAAATGGCTTCTGAATAACACAAAAAGGAATGTTTTTTCTACTTGTTCTTCTACAACGCACACACAAAGTACAACTTGTGCCTTGATATCCTAACTATATAAAAGAGAAAGGGAGAAAGAGAGGCTATCGGTTTCTCAACTTTCATTTTTCCGGCAACACATAAATTCACAGTACAATGCCCCGACCATCCCAAAAATTATTCAAAATTTTCAACAAGAGGAAAATTTTCTTTTGAGATTTTCTGTCCTTTGTCAAATGCTAACTACAAAACCCTACAACTAAAATGATGGAGGAAGAAAAAGGAGTAGGAAGATGAAAATTACGAGTATCCAAAACCACTTCATACAATTCTATGATGGGCTATGCTGTGACAGGGCATAAAACTCGGAATGAAGATGGTAGTGTAAATCCCAAACTTTCTCACCCTCTAATTGAATACACGAGGGGATTTTGGGATGACCCATTAAGTTGTTGAGTGTGCATCCTCCTCCTCTCCTCTGGAGATTGGAGACTGGAGTCTCTCTTGTCTGTCACGGAAAAACATGAAGCTCATTTCAGGCAAAGTCTGATTTTTTATCCAAGTTCATCTCTCTCTCTCTCTCTCAAAACTCAAGTACACACACACTCACTTTCTCCATCTCAATCATAGAAAGAGAATGGGCTAAGAATGGGAGAACAAAATGGAGAGGGGGGAATTGTCTGACCCAAAAATGGTGATAGATGCTAGCTGTTAGGAGTGGCGGCATCAAAAAATGCCTTATGAATTAGAGCAGCCCTTCTTCTTCTCCTCCTCCTCCTCTTGAACGCACCATCATCACTGGAAAAGTCTGAAGACTTGAGATGATGAAGATTCTTGAGTCTCTCTCTCCACTCTACTCTCTCTCTTGTACAAAGTAAAGAGAGAGGAATAAGCACACACACACGAGTCCAGTTTAATAAAAGTGAAGAAGATGATGATGATGAGAACATTGGATATTAGATAGCAACGTGAATTCTTCTTGTTCGTCTTCTTCAAACTGAACAGATAGATAAGAAATTTACGTCAATCTATCCATCGTATCCCTATCCATGGGAATGCGAACCGGCTGTTCAACTCTCTTTTTCTCTTCTAGGATAGTGACTACTCCAAGCCAAACCATGAGACAGGCAGGCTTTTACAGAGTACAAATGCTAGAAGTACAAATTCTTCCTGTCACTCTGAGATCTGGAAGAAGAAAAAGAAGAAGAGAGGATGAACATGATGACGCGGCATAGTGGCTGAGAGAGAGAGAGAGGGAGAGAGGGAGAAAATATGTGATGGAATGGAGGAATCTTCTCGAGTTGCTTTTGCTTTTTCTCTCCGTTCATTTCCCAATTTTCAGCTCAAACAAGGTCTCATCTCATCTTCATCCTTTTCCTTTTCTCCTAGGAGCCAAGTAGAGAAAGAATCAATCACGAGGACAACCCTCTCTATAGTCTAGTAGAAACGAGAGAGAAAGCGAGTTGTAGACTAACTAGCACACACAAAAGAACCAAGGAGAGTAAGAAGCCTTAAAAAATTTCTAGCGAAAATTCTCCAGCTCACAGGCGATTCCTCAACCCAGAATCCACACACACACACACACACACTTTAGACATTGTATCCCTTGCTAATATCCTACCATATGAAAATCTCTTGTGTTTAACCCCTCGTGAAAAAAAAATTTTTTTGCACCTTCCTCAGCTCATCTTTTTATACCTATCTAGTCTACTACTACCAAGACGTGTACTACTCTGTCTAGTCTTTAACCTTATATAAAGTGTAAGGTGTTTTGCAGTAGGAGAGAAATGCATGTGTTTTAAGTAGCAACGCTTAAGAAGATTTGACTTTGAATCTGGCTAGAGGGAAGTGGATGGAATTGTACAAAAATGACTGCATGAGGCTAAAATAAAAGATGGGGATGAAGATTTAATGACAATATCCAAATATGAATGTATGCTATATAGTTGTACGTACAAACAATGTATGGAGTAATCGCAAAAATGCAGCTGTAGAGTAGAAGAAATGGAAAGAGATATGTACTTATAGTCTATTAGCTGAAGAAATTGCACAGGAAGAAAATGAGAAAGAAAAAAGAATAGTGTACCGTACTCTCAAAAATTCTGCCACACCCAACGAAAAATGTTCACTTTTAATTTTTGTCTCTTAAATATTGTTTCACTCAATCAGTAACACAATATTTTTTAACTTATTGGATCATGTGCTTTGAAAATATGCAAAAAGGTGTACACACAAATGAAACAAAGAATTTAACACTCTAGGCTAGACTTCAATTTGAAAAGGTACGGTAGTCACTGTTATGAAACAGTGGGTAAATGACGGTCTCTGTATTTTTAGCAGTATTATACGATTTGTTACATCAATCTATAGTATAGCATTGAGAAATGGAGGAGAGAAAGCCCTTCATTCCATGTCTGAGCAAACATTACTCAGGAATCCTTCCTTCTTCCATTCCCATGTAACAATCCTATCCCCCACCAAGGCCGAATGTACGTACATACACTTGCACTCTTTTGCGGCCGCCTCATCTCCTCCCCTCCCTTTTCTCCCGTAGAAACTCTTAAGAAGGAAAGGGAAAGGAGGAGTTGGAAGCCTTCTCGGGTTTAGTTTACCCATCTTGGTCTCCACTTGGAGTAATCAGAGTAGAAGATACTCAAGGTACACCGCACTTTCCAAACCCTTTTCTTCATCATCCCTTTCTCTGTCTTTGTGAGAGAAAAGGGGAGATGGGAGAAGATTTCCCCAGTCTGTTCTCAGATCCTCATCCCAACTTCACCTCGTCTACTTTTACACCACTCACTTATCCTTCACTCTTCCCCCTCCCATCCCCCCTCCTTCTCTAACTGTTCTTGTATGATTTTATTAAATTCGCCCACATTTTAAGATAAATTCCTTTGATATGTATAAAGGGATAACGCAGTAACCATCGACCATCATCCCATCCCCTTTCACCACCGTCTGACATTTCACCTCACCACTCTTATCTTCTTTGAAACCTTTCTCTTTATATAAAAATATCCAATCCTTTGAACAACATTTTCTAGAAGCACTCATCAATAGTATAGTATAATTAAATTAAAATTTAAAATTATTTTCCATTATTTTCCTGTTATCAATTACAATTCCAACTTTGTCCTCATTAATCACATTTTTGAGCGACAAGTCTGAGAAAAAAACAGTATGGAAAAAAATGGAAAGGAGATTTCTTGAGCAAAAAATTTTTTTGTTGTTGGATGTCTAAAAATTCACATTTTGAAGGGAATTTCGTTGGTCGATTTGTCCTTGTGTCTTTCGTGGAGCACATTAGACAGGAGAGAGTGTGGATTGCGTGTGAAGAGGGAGGGAGAGTGAGAGAGTTGAGTGGTCGTGAAGAGGTTCCATGTCAAAATGTACTTTTTCTCTGTCCCGTTTCTCGCTTCCTTGGTTAATTCTTGGCAACCATCTCTCTCCCTCTCTCCTTCTGGTTGAGTCTCTTGATCTTCCTCTCGTCTGCGTCTTCCCTTGTTTGTCATTGTCCTGTGTGGTAGGGGGGATGTGGTTGGACGGCGCAAACAAACGATCTAAAATGCATGAGAATAAAGTTGGTGGTGAAAAGCGTAGGCTGTGGTTTTGCACCACAAAATTCTCCACTTCCCCATCTCATCCTTCCTCTCTCTCTCTATTTGTATGTGACTGTCTACATGGCATCATGGACTGAAAGATTGGTTGATTTTTCAGGCTGCTGGTTGAGCAGGGCTCCCGTCCACACACACACACAACGTCCATGTTCGATGAGTCCACATAAATAGCTGGAGAGAGATAAAAGAAAGGAATTAGGACAATGACAGTGATGGTTGCGACGGATACTTTGTCCCTTCCTCCTTCTCAGCAGAAGATGCTTCTTCCTTCAGCCCCTCATTTTCTTCCTCCGCAACTGCTTCTCAAGAATAGCCATGTCGATTCTCATTCATCTAGAAATACTCAACTTCATGCATATACACTGTATATTATACACGAGACGAGCACACACAAACATGTACACACACGAGGAAAAAGGTTTTCACTTTCTTTCCCTTTCTCCACATTTATTTGAGATTGAGATTCGCTTCTCTTCGTTATATGTATAATGGACGGTGACTGTCTTTCCGCTTTATGCGACAGTGCCACACACAAATATACACAGGCCAATTTATCAAGCCACCAGGAGACTAGAATAATTGTTCAAAAGGAGGCTGGATTGGGGAGGTTTACTCTCTTCTATCCACAAATTTACGATATACGGGCTTTCTATTCAAAGAATGATTGCTTTCCAATTGCAAAGTCTGTATTTTTGGAGGAGTGCAGACAGAGCAGAGATTTCTTCCTTCCCCCCTCCTTAAATTTCCAGAAATCTTTTATAAATACAGGAACGTATTTCAGGGGGAAAATATCAAGTGAAGTGGTGCCTCCATTACTTGATGAGGGCATTTTCAAAATAGACGGTCGAATTTAGGTCCTTTTTCGTGCATACAGTACATTCAATCATTATAAATTTTATTTATAAAAAGGATGTATTATTCCTTAGCCCCCTCCTTGTGAACATTATTTACTTCTAAATAAGCTATTTAAAAACAATTGCATTCAAAGCAGCAAATCCAATAAAAACCAAATGTTAGACTGACTCTAGTCTCTGGTCCTATTTTGTCAAATTTCAAAAGTATGAGACTATTTAAGTAGTAGGCAAAAATCTTTTAGAAATTCTTGAGGCTTTTGACTTGCATCAAGCATGAAGAGAGTCCTGGATGGAAAATACTTTAACTGGAATTGGATCCACGAGTTTTGTATTCTAATTTTACTGTTGACTCCTCCCTCCTTGATTTGTACAAGTATAGAAAGTAATGCTGTTTTCTTAGGAAATGCAACATATTCAGAGAAAGGACGAGAGTGGGTGATCCACAGAGGAACAAAATTGAAAAAATTGTGAAAAAAATCTAGGTCGACTTAGGCAGGAGTTGATTTAATAGTGAAATTGAAAAAAATAAGTTGTTTATCCAACTCTCATGTGTGTGAATGAGTGTATTATTATCAGATCAGTCTTCAAAATCTGGACAAATAATAATAACAGAAATTGTGAATTTCACAAGTGAGTCCTTTACACAAACTCATTTTGAATGTACATATGTCTAGTACTTTCTTCAAGTTGTTATTTTTTCTGGATATTTCTCACTCCAGAGTTCCAGAGTCAAGTGGAGGGAGCTTGAGAGTGACTTCCCAGCCATGATTTAATATTATTTGCTCCAAGTTATGTTATGTGTGTGTACTCCCACACACACAGTGCACAATATAAATAAACATGTGTACACATGTAACTTCTTTTTCCCTCCTCTTCCTCTCAACTCTCAACCAGTTTGTCACATATTTCAACTCTGCATGACCTACATGGAAAATTCTCTCAGTTCACAAATCTCGATCAAAAATCCCATAGTTTTGTTTGGCAATTTCTCCTCCTCCTCCATAGCCATGACTACGACCAGCAGACGATTTTAGAACGAGGAGGAGAGTAGATTGACTCATTTGAAAAGTAGAGGGAATTTTAATGTAGAGCAGAAGGAAGGCCTCCTTCCCTTCTTCTGGGAAAGAAGAGAAGAAGTAAAAAGTTACCTTATTTGCTCCAGACTCTCGATGAACAGCCCACACACCCACACACACACACAAGACACACACGCAGATAAAGAGAGGAAGAGGAAGATCCTAGGGAAGAAATGAAGGACGATCAAGAGAAAAGAAGGAGAAGGGAGAAAGTTTCAAGTTTGTTGAATATCCGTTGGGTTGGGTGTTCAAGTTGAAGACAACCCTAGCATACATTGGAGTCTCCAGTTAAAAAAGAAAATGAGAACGGGTTTCTCCATTGAAAATTCGTCGTTGACTGGTCTCTCCTTATTTCCATTGGCCCCCATACCCTGCAGAGAGAGGGGGAATTCTATGGTACGTTATTTCATAAGATGGTCCCAAGATAGTGGCGTGACGGCGTGATGTTCCTTCCTCCACTTGACATTATACAAGTGGGTCCTCTCTCTGCTATCAGTATTACAGTGTGGGTGTGTGTGTGTCTATGCAACACAAGTCAAAAAGCCAAAAGTTAAAATTGAAGGAATTTAAGGGGAGACCATCATCTAATGTTATTCCCATGTCCCTCACAGTATGGTGCATGTCATACAAGGGAGCACACATTCTATATATGAGATGAGAAGACACAAAGTTTTAACACCAACTTCTCTGGTGGACTGGAAGATTGTAGCTATTGTATATATTACTTGTCCTATGTACTCTGTATACACAAAGACATTTATATTTAGTCGAGACGATGTACATGTGAATTTGTGATTTGATGTTATTGCTATGGCCTCCCATTTATAAAATGAAGTCAGTAGAGTCTCCCCACTTCTTCAAGTTTCTGGCGGCGGTGGCCCTACCCTTCCTCCTCCTCCTCTTCTCCCTTCCCTCCTTATACACACACTATCTGTAGGATGAAGAAATATATGAAGTCGTGAGTCCGCACGAGACAAAGTCCTGAGAGAGAAAAGTTGGGCGGTGAAAGTCCTCCTTCATGGAGAGTCTCGAATATAGAAGGGGATAGAAGAGTAGGAGGAGGAGGAGGGGAAGGAAAAGAGGCCAAGGGATGGATCATTACTTGTAGAAATGTGCAATGGTTTGTCATGGCGAAGGAAGCAGCGAAGGAAACAATTAGTAGTCGACGAGATGAGATTTCCTCTCCCCCTCTCTACAAGATGATGATGATTATAAAGGCGGAGGAGAGGGATCGCCCATGATAACCATTATGAGATATTTATATGGCCATCTATTTATGTGCACGACTGGAGGAGTCAGCAGTGTGAAAGTTGAGCTTTCTCTGTTTCTCGCTTTCTCTCTCTCTCTCTCTCTTAACTTGCTTACATCTACACTACACACTCTTTAGCCCACCACCAACCAAACCTAGGAACATCATGTCCTAATCTCATATATTCAAAGCCCTTTTAGTTCTTTTCAACCAGTGAACACACACACACACGCAACACATACTCCTCTTCCGTCCTATCAGCATTTAAGACGTTTTGTTTATCTTTCTCCTCTACTAAATAAACCAAGAAATTTTGTGGAGGAAAGCAGAAAGCATTATTGTCAAAAGAAATTTTTTCCCTTCCCCTTTGCATTTCTCCCTCTCTCTCTCGCTCCAGCTTCTCTCTAATTTTCTGTGCATCATCGTGTCTCTTTAATTTGAGAGTACACAAGTGAATAGAGCAGGTAGGGTGAAAGTCCAATCCATTTTCATTGCTTATTTTCTCTCATCCCCACAACTGCCAACACTAAGCTCATGTTAATGCTGTAATCAGTAATTTAATCTGTGATGCAACCTTCCACACACACGCCCGCACAAACATAGAGAGAGGGAAGTGACAAGGACAAGGAAGAGACATTCCCCTTTACATGTGTCTCATTACGAGGGATACAAGGCAGAGAGTTTGGTGTTTGAAAAACAAAATTCTGTTAGGACATTCTCCAGAGAGAGAGAGTCTTATGCAAATTTCATTTCTCATACCAGGAATAGACAAATAGACTCTGACCGCCGTACCACACACGCTGCATGTTTTGCTCAGGATATCGTACGTCAGGGGAAGAGTGGGATTTTGTGATGAGAGCCTTGTCAATTATATTTATAGACGAGGAGTGGGGCTAAAGGAAAGCCCATCTATAACATTCCTGTCTTGTGTGTGTGTGTGCTCGCAAAGTTAAGAGTGGTGAAAGGGTGTATGTGTCGTGGGATAAGATGTTCGTGTCGACAGCTCGATGGCCTTCAATTAATTTAATTAATTACGCAAGATGTTGTGTGCCGTCTCACTCAGGAGCCTCTCCATACACAACAAGAGGGTACACGGCCGATAAAAGAGAGAGTTCATTGTGTGTGTGTACAGGAGGGTATAGAGGGATACACGTAGTGGGTGATGTGTAGTTAATCAATTCATATTCCTTCAAAGTCTTGGAAAATTTTGTGTGTCACTCCCTTTTGTGCTTGTGTGTCTCGGGCCATAGTCAAGCGTGAGGACCTTTCATAGCCAACTATTTATCATTTATTAGAGTACAATGGCATGAGATTAAAATGGGACGGCAAGAAATTATCCATTCCTTTGTTCTTCCCAATTCTCTTCCTTTTTCCTCTCTTCTCCTCTCAATCTTAGGATTCCCCTCTTCTCATTTTCCTCCCCAACTTTTTTAATGCAAAAAATCATCATTTTTGCTAACAATGGAAATTTTTCCTCCTCCTCCTTCCTCTCTCCTCACTTTCTCCTTGTCGTCGCTGGATTTTTTCTCAACAAGACTTTCTTTTCCTTGTTCAAAAATTGTTGACTGACGAATGAAAACTATTCCTCGGAAAAACTATTTACGGTGCAATTAAATATGACGTCTCTTTATGATTAATTAATTACTCGTCGTGTGTACATGTGTGTGTAGGTGGGTGGGTGTTTTTGGAAGTTGGAGGAGGGAGGGGAAAGCTTTGAAAATTATGAAAGAGCATCATGATCACGGTGAAAGGTAGAGAGAGACGGGATGTGTGTATATGTTTGTGTGTGTGGGAAAAAGGGCCCAATTTTTCTGGCTGGATGAATGGATGTGTGTGACGCCAAAATCGTTGATGATGAAGCTAATGAAAAATGTTGGAGGAGTCTTCAAAGGGATTTACGTGCCACCAAAGTCGAAGTTGTTTGTCCTCGTCTCGACTACACACACACACACCAGAAACACAGGAGAGAGTATCTCACAACATGGATGTGTGTGCAGACAGACGAAGAGATGAGGTTGTTCCACACACACATACACACAATGGCTCGAGTATTGTGAAAGCTGTACAACTTCCTCAGCCCCGCTTTCCTCTCTCTCTCTGGTTCTACTCGCCTCCGAAGACCCAACAAAATTGTTTTAATTAAATATTTGACGAGCCAAAATTCTTTTTCCTCCTCCATCCACCTGATTCCTCCTCTCTCCTCTCTCTCCCTTTCTCTTTCCTCTCTCCTCTCTTTTGTTTACATGCGGTTCTCCATGTGTACTCAAACTTGTGCCTAGCCCAACACACACAACTACATACAGTCATACAAAGTCCGATTTAAATAACTTGTTTTGAATGTTGGGAAGCGCATCAGTTGAATTTGAATAAAGTACTAATTAATATTAATTAATAGGAAACTCTACAGAGGACAAATAATCATCTTACAGTCCTACATACAATGCTTCAGTAGAACATACATGTGACTGTATATTCTTATTTGATTTGTTTACTTTGTATGGTCACCTCATTACATAATTTAGAATAATAAAAAGTTGGAATTAATATGCAATCAATTTTTGTTCCAATTACAGTTGTGTACGCGGGTGTGGGTTTTATAAAAATCAATGTAAATTGCATTAGTGAATGAACATTCTCAGAATCGTCCATCTGACTTGGTAACAAGAGAAAGAGGGAGGAATTTCACACAAGCCATTTCAAATTTCACTAGAAATTTGAAACTGAAGATTAGGTTGACAGGAGACTTGAAGCCGCTGGCGGATATTTTGTCCCCCTCTTTCCTTTTATTCATTAGTCAACAAAAAAGGTAAAGATTTAATGAGAAGACTCTACATAATTGAATTAAATTACTCAAATTACAACAGGGGAGAAAGCCATATTGATGAATTGGTCCAGAGTTTGCGAAACTCCAATGGGAAATATCTACGCCGTCATCACGTGTACACACGCACACATAATAATAATACACAACAATAGAATAATAGGACACCACACGTTATGTACACGTGTGAATCTGTGTAACGATACATATTCTTCCACAGAACTGTCAAGAACAATTGTGATTTGTAGTATCATTCCCACTTCATCAATACAAAATACAGACACACAGGCACACACACGCGAGTACAAACATACATAATTGGAATCTATAGGTATAGTCAACGGAAACCACTACAAAACTTTGTGACTTGGATCCTTGGAGAATCCAATTGTAGAAATTCCAGAAATGGTGTTATAATTAGAACGCATCTCATCCCATACAATCCAAATTCAATGGCTGGAGGCCCAGTTCCCGACAGCCTCTGTAAAGACAGGGAGAGTGAGAGAGAGGGAGAAAGTAGAGGAGCCACAAGTGAAAGTGGATTGAACCACATGAAATCAAAAATTAAGACAACATTTGGTCCCAAAAACCACAACGTACAAAGTACGTCCTCAAAAGCATGGATAAATTAATTACAAATCTAATTACAATCCTTTCTCTCTTCCCTCCTCTCTACTTTCCCCACTGCTCTCCTTTCTCCTTACACATTAGGATTAGGAAAATCTCTACTGCTGTATTTATTACTCTTGTCTTGTGTAACCAAACGTCGTTTGTCGTTCAGGGAATGTACTTGAACGTCCATTCAGAGGGAATTGTGTTGGCTTTAGTGCACTTAGAGGAAACACCCACGCTCAAGTGATGACATTTTCATAATACTCATAATGGAGGGAAGGAGGAGACGAGCACTGATTTCTGTATTGTGCCTGCGAAAATGTGTACATAATAGGATGAATGGAAAATTCCTTCTCATATTTCTTGTCCAAGACGACAGACAAGACAAGGCAAGACGGGGAGAAGACAATGGTTCTAAATATGGAAAATTATAAGTAACATGACTCGTTCTATTGTTCACTCCGGGTCATCCTGTCACATCCAATAGACAAATGTAAATATGCATGTAACAGGATTGTTCTTCTACACACATAGAACAGTACAAGATGAGTCCCCTCGGCTAGATTATACAAATATGAGGATTGTGACACTCCTGACAGGGGCTAAAGAGATAAAATGTTTATTTGCTCATTAGAAAACCCCAGCAGAAGGATTCTTGAGGCTGGGCTCGTCTCTCCCTCCCTCCCTCTCTGTTTGTTTCTCTTTTATACATGGCTCTTGAAATTGAGCAAACATGAAATATTTTAATGATATTACAAATTAATGGGATACTCCTTGACTTACATAAATACTTCCATACCTTCCTCGACATTTCGGAATGGAATGTTGAAAGACCAGACCAGACCTGCCTGTGTGTTTGTCTGTGTACAGAGAAGACTATGGTCGTTCTCTGCATGTGTGTGTGTGAGGATAGAGCTCCAATTTCTAGTCGAGTTAAACTAAAATACTAATATTTACACTAGAGTTAGGGGAAACTAGCCTGAATGAAGCCTTCCGCCCAGTGTACATATAACTTGCCTTTTGGCCGAAAGCCACACTCTACACACACGCAGTCTGGACAAAGAGTACCCACCTTCTCGATAGTACACAACCGACAATGGGAAAGACAGGGAGAGAGAAGGAGGGACCATTTACAATTCGCATTACATTATACTCGGCAGAATTGTCGGCTTATCATCACCATAATATGGTAGAGTGAAAACCTCGTTCATTCCCCTAATGCTCAAGGTACGAGTCATCTGAGGTCGTCTACTTACTTACCTCCACCGTCACACTATGTGAAGATGTAATTGCTCTCTCCTTGTCTCTTTGGCGACTTTGAGTATTGCAAGGAAAGCTTACTATGCTTAGACACGAGAAGTACTCTAGTCAACTCCACATTTATATTTGTACAGGGTTATTCACGGGCAACCTCAAAGGGAAGATAAAAATGGGAAGATTGCGGCAATGTTCCCAGCATGCCTCTTGCTTACTATCTAGATTACGATCTAGAAT